>JACSCI010000705.1:0-27095 GCA_016801065.1 Sceloporus tristichus | reverse complement strand
ATTGATCTCTGTGCTCTCTGAAGGGATTCTCCCTGGATGTCTTGGGACGTCTCTTGCTTTATTTGGCTTTCACTCTCTCCTCTCTCTTAGGTCTGCGGTCTTTTGACGCTGGGATCATTCTCTTTTCCCCTTTTCTGTCTTGTGTCTCTATCCCACTTAAACTGACTGCCTTCTCCTCCTTGATCCCATTTTCCAACCCTGTGTGTGTGTTTGCACACATGTATATATATGTGCATATGAGTGTGTGTGTGTGTGTGTGTGTGTGTGTGTATAAATATATGGTAATTATAAAGTAACAACTTTTTTAATTTATGAAAAAACCCTCATCTGTAGTTCCAAAACCACTGTAGAAATAATACAGTTTGAGACCCCTTAACCTGCCCTGGCTCAGTACTAAGGAATTAATGGAACTGTTGTGTTTGTGAGACATTTATCCTCCTCTGCCAGAGAGTGCTGGTGCCATAATAAACTACCATTCCCAGGATTCCCTAGCACTGAGTTATGGCAAGTAATATGGGGAGACGCAGAAGAGGACGTTTGAGCGATTAAGCGCCTTCATTGGTCCATTTGAAAAAAAAAACTGCCAAAAATACATCAATTCACAAACAGTCAATGAAACGGAAACGATGCCAAAAGATAAATCGCTTCCAAATATTCCGGATTAACGTTACGTCATTCTGACGTACTATTGATTGACAGCTCCAAATAAGGTATGGAGGAGAAGAATCACTTTATTTAAACACCGATTTCATGCCAAGTAGGAACGCTTGCAGGTAAAAACTTCGATTTAAAAAACCACATGGGAACAAAGAATAAAAGCGATTCGGAACACGGGATAAGACCAGGGTTATTTTGAATCGGATCTATTAAAAATGCTATATTTTAAATCGTTTCAAATATTAAGTGGGAACATCCCCTATGTTGCCCCCAGCTGTATGGTATGCAATAAATGCAGTAAACTCCTGAGGCAGTGAGATGGTCTCTCCTATCCTTTACTGACTGCAGCATTTGCTGGATTTTCTTGGTTGGTATGTCGATCATGTGTTTCCTCATCAGTTTCCCTATTCCATCTGTGTCTCCTTCGATGTATGGTAAAAATACCTTCCTTTGGGGTGCTTGTTTGTCTTCACTCCTTTTTTCTGGGTCTGGTAGCTCTTCTGATGTCTGGTAGCTTTTCTGATGTCTGAGCTGGAATAACCATTAACCTTTAGAGCCCAGTTTAGGGACTTCAATTCATCTTCCAGGAAATGGGGTTTACAGACCCTTTTTGCATAGTCTACCAGTGTTTTTATTGTGCTCTTTTTTTGTTCTGGGTGATGGTTGGAGTTCTTGTGTAGCTATTTGTTTCTGTGTGTAGTTTTTTTTGTATACTATTTGGCCCAATTGTTGGTTTGGTTTATAGATAACAGGACATGAAAGAATGGTAATCCTGAGGCCTTGCCATTCAACAACAGACCAACACACAAATTAAGATATAAATAACTTCCTCCTAACTAAGGGTCACACAAGTATATATATACCCAACAAACATCCATGCCACCACCCTCTGAAGATGCCAGCCACAGATGTAGGCGAAACACTAGGAACAAATTCTTCTACAATGCAGCCACATAGCCTGGAAAACCCACAGGAAACTATGGATGCCAGCTGTGACAGCCTTCGACTTCATAATTTCAACAACATGCAGGCCTGTGACTAACATTGCCATTTTGCTTTTCCTTCTGTATGATTTTTAACAGCTTTCCATGATGAGAAAGCCAGTGGAGCTTCAAAAGCTTGCAACATATATTTTATGCACTGTGTTTGGCCCAGTAAAGGTGTCACTGTTTTATGGATTTTGGATGTTATTGTACCTTGCTATATGGCCAACATGGCTTTCCCTGGATATGTTTTCTATATTTTCAGAAAGTGTCACTGAGTGTACCCATAAACAACCAGATTGAAATGGATGCAGTAATGCAGTAATGTTAAAATCAACTAGAATTTTTCAAGTGATACTTATTTAATATGTGTATTTTTGAACATGTGGAACGTTTTGGAGTGGAGTTAGTATTCTAATTAAAAAGATTCTGTTTTTTCCTGGGTTTTATTATGTCTACAGAATAAAAAGAAAAGTTATTGGTAACATTCCATTTGGTTCATAACTTCTTAATCACCATCCCCTACTGAAATTATGTCCCTGTAACATCTTTATTTATTTATTTTCTTCTGTCTGACCCAGTCCCACCTGTCTAGGGGTAGCAAGATTTTGTCTAACTCCAGTTGCAATGTTTGCTATGTCTGTTCATATCTATAGACCAGTATTTCCTAACCATGTATTCCATGATATTACTGGGCTTCAATTCCCAGAAGCCCCCACCAGCATGGCTGATGATGGAGGATTCTCAGGTTTGTTATTTTTTCTTTTCTTTTCTTGAGGATCAATGAATTGGGAACAAGTGTTACAATCCATGAGAAATGGGTTTTCTTTACAGTCTGTAGCTAGAGCTATATCTAGCTTAAGAGAAAATGTGTTGTTTGTACCACTGTTTGCATTTCTTTCATTCTTTGCTGAGATTCTTAGCTTATTGCATGATTATTTAAGTCTTGAGATGTAATTACTATTGAATTGCCAGGAAATAGTGCAATTTTTCTGGTCAACGAGCTGGTTTCCACATGATTTTACCATGGAAAAGCAATCTACAAATATGAACATCATAATCGTGATTCCTCCCCTGTTCCTACTTACCTCTTCATCTGCATTTTGATTCCATCCAGCTGTAAATTTTCTAGAACAACAGTTCCTTGTGACATGGATCTGTCTTCTTTGTAAAATTGGGCATATCCACACACACACATAGATCCTGGAGTTTACGTTTGTGATCAAAAGGTGGTTATCATTAACACCACAATACATGGTGCCATTTTGTAAGAATGTACTGAAGTTTGTTTGTATGAAGATATTTATAGAAAGATACAATCCCAGAAAGCCATATTTTCCCATTCCTACTAAGACCTATTTATTCAGGTTTTCCCTTTTGATGTCTTTAGTCTGATTAATTTGTTTATCTGCATTATATTGTTCTGCTGAAGGGATGTACTCAAAATACTAAGTTGCATTATAGTGATTAGAATAAAGCTTTTAAAAAGAGAGATTGAGATTCTTAAACCTTTGAGCAGATGAAAATGTTTCATTTAATGAACCTCTATGGTACCTTGCCAATGGTGCAATGGCTTCTTTCCTATAATTCCCCTCACAGAGTCCCCAACAACATTCATAACTTCTCTGGAAACATGGTTATGATTAATTTTATAATTATATATCATACTAACAGTGGAGCACATAAATACTAATAACTACTAATTATGTCCCTGTAACATCTTTACATATTTATCTCTGTTCTGCTATCTGACCCAATCCCACCTGTCCAGGGATAGCACTTATAGGGTGGTTGTTGTTGTGTGCCTTTGATCCATTTCCAACTTATGGTGACCTTAAAGTGAATCTATCATAGGTTTTTCTTGGAAATATTTGTTCAGATGGCATTTTTGAGGCTGAGAGAAGAGACTCACAGTGAAAGGACACCCAGTAGGTTTCCATGGCCTAGTAGGGACTTGAACTCTGGTCTCTACAGTGGTAGTCCAGCACTCAAATCATTACTCCATGCTGACTCTCATTTACTGGAAGTAAGCCCTATTCAGGCCCACTTCCACCTATGTCTTACAGTTTATAGTTTTCCAGAGGAGTGTGTAGATGGAACTATGAGTAGGAATTCTTCCATTACTGGCACAGTATGCAAACAGAGGTTTAGAGTTTTGGAACATTACTTTTTTGGAGTATAACTCCCAGCATCTGTCACTTTTCCAAGTTCTTTTCTTTTCTGCAAAGAAGCATTTTGTTCCAGGTCCTTGTTTGTCAGCTTTTCTGATAGACTTTGAGATTTGTTGGTATGATACATCTCATCATACTGGACCTCAAATGCATCTTTGTTAATTTCTTTGTTATTTTTGTAAAAAAATTAAAATCCTAATTTTAAAAATTCAGCTGGTATATTGAACTTGTTATTTATTTATTCATAATAGCTAACAACCCAGTATGTCAAAATAACCTAGTATGCCAAAATATTCCAAAAGCTATGTGCTCATGCATGCATGTGTCCAAATGAATACAGATGGGGAAGGTTGCCATTTGAAACAGGGAACCTTAAGGGGGGAAAAATCTGCACATGTTTTAATATTGCTGCAGAGAAAGTATCTCTGCTAAGAGAGGAAAAGGGTGAAGACTTCTGTTTACCATTGTATTTCAAGAAATCATTTCACTGAAAATTCCAAAGTACTATTGTTTGCACTGTAAAAGGATTTGTTTTATATTTTTTGATCATATACCTGAAAGAGTAGACTAAATTATATGCCTTTCTATAGAAATTTAATGCCAAAAATGTATGGCATGGTTGAATGGTAATGTTAGAATTTAGATATGGGTGAGAAGGAAGGAAATGATATGCTCATTCCAACATTTATATCGCCTTTGTTATGTATGTTTGTAATGACATGTCATATGGGCAAGGTTTCAAATTACTTTAATGCTCAAGCAGATGTGGAAACCACAGCTGGAATTTGTTGACAGGTTCATTAATAAATACAGCAGAAGCTGCTTTATAACCTCATCTTGAAAAAGCAAAGCTAAATAAATAAATATTTTCACAGTGTTTGCTTTAAAGTAATACTTGCTTCTCTAAAGGATGTTTTGTGAACGTAAGTCAATTTATATTGTCTCAGGACTTTTTCACATGGGGACCTATGTGCTTCCATCCCGAAAATGGTTAAAGTGTGGGCCTCCCGGAAAAGCAAGCCAATTTGCTAATGCTTATCACACACAGAGCACAACAAGGGGTTAAAAGCATATTACTTAGGCAAGAAAGTGGGTCAAGCACGAATTTGGGTTTCAAATGGGTGAGGACAAATCCCCATTGCTAACTTTGTGCATGCTACAAACTGTCATGTTCACAAATGCAGACACACCCACATGTTCCAGAAAGGGAGGGGAAACTGGGGAGGAAAATCCTCTTTGCCCCAGAAGCTGTTTCAGAGGAAGGAAGGCTGAAGTTTCAATTTCCCACTGGGCTGACCTTGGGCAAAGTCACACTGTCTCAGCCTCAGTGGAGGACAATGGCAAACCTCCTCTGAAGAAGCTCACCAAGAAAACCCCATAATGACTTGAATGCACCCAATAGCAACAACAAATCACCCTCTATCCTTCTCTCCCTTTCCTTCCCCCCATCCCCAGTCTTCCTCTTCCAGGTCAATCCCACCCCAGCAATCCTCACCTGGATCCAAGGGAATGGAAAAGCACATACACATTGGAATTTAACAGCCTTTTTTTTTTTTTTTTTTTGTATTCATGTATACATTGTCTGCCTTCCATGTGTCTAAAATGATGGATCAGCTTTAATAAAAAAAAAAGTGCCAGCATGTATCTTTTATCTCAATAGCATCATTAATATGTATCTCAGATAATATAAATACATCCAAGTATACTTGCAGTGATTAACAATTTCAACTTTGGTAAATGAACTTCTTTCTTACCCTCCCCCCCCCCCTGCCAACATTTTATTATTTCCCATATGAGAGCACAAAATGGTTTCTTCTAGTTTCTTTCTCACTCTTCCTCAATCTCAATTCTTCCTTGTCCAACAAAAATGATAGCATCAAGGCTGGGACAGCACTAAGCTGGTCCCTGAACAAATAATGCGGAAACACAAGTGCCTTTGTTCATCTTGAGATCTGAGTAGAAATGTTGGCTAGGTTTGTGGTGTCTGTATCATGCTGCCCATATCCAACTTCTCTTCTAAATCCCATAGAGGAGTACCTCTTTTTAACAGTGCCATCCTATATATCTGCATTCCTTTTTTTTTTGCTCCAAGTGTAGTACCTTATATTTCTCCCTGTTGAAGTTCATTTTGGGGTAATACAGACTGGCACTTTGTGCCGGCCTGTAGGTGGAGCCATGGTGCAGCATCCACATGCTGGATGCCATGGGTCCGCCCCTTCACACCATGATGGTGTGTGGCATCATGGCACAGCCCTTGCACTGCAGCGCCAAAAGGGCATTACAAAGCCGTGCCACCATAGCTGTGACATCCTTTAGAGGGCACAAAAAGTAGCCCCTTTTTGAGCCTCCTTTTTGTACTCTCTAGAGGCCGGATTGGGGCTGTGGCATTTGGTTGCCATGGCACTGATCCTGCTAGTCAAGGGTGCTGCTGCAGACATAGCCCCTTTGTTAGTTTTGGCCCAGCTTTCTAATCAGTTGAGGTCATTTTGAATTCAGATCCTGTCCTCTGGTGTATTAGATACTCCTCCTAATTTAATGTGATCTGCAAATTTGATAAGCATGCCTTCTATTCCTTCATCCAGAACATTGATAAAGATATTGAATAGAGCTGGGCCCAGGACAGAAGAACCCTGTGGCACCCAACTAGTCACTTCTGTCTAGGTTGAAGAAGAGCCATTGCTGAGCACCCTCTGTGTTTGGTCATTCAACCAATGACAAATCCACTTAACAGTTGCATTGTCAAAGCCACATTTTACTAGCTTGTTTGCAAGAATATTGTGGGGGACTTTGTTGAAGACCTTACTGAAATCAAGATATGCTACATGCACAGCATTCCCTTCATCTAGAAAACTGATAATTTCATCAAAAAGGGGATGAGATTAGTCTAATTAATGATACATTTGGGCCAGAATAAAGCATTCATTACTATCTGTAGTTTCATGTATATATGGTGTGTGTGTTTTGGAATGTATTCCTCATGGATAAGGGGCTCTTTCTGTAAATAAATAAAGGCAAAGAGAAAGAGAATGAGAGAGAGAGAGGTCTAGGCCTTTGTTCTCATATTTTTTTAAATAAAAAATAAGGAAAACAGAACAGACTTTGCTGCTGTTATTGACCCCTTATCTTTCTTTAGCCACACTTTTCACATTTTTAAATTTACTCTGAATTGTTGGGGGATTCAGTAGCAGTTCATGGGGGGAGGTTCCAGGGGAGGACACAAGGAAATGACAGCCAGGGGTTCAACATGAATGTGGAGTGGTTTATCCACTCAGAGTTTTATTCTGATCTGTGACAGAGCTTTAAAAGGCTCTGAGTTTATTTTGGGAACAGTGTCTTTCACCTGTGATAACTCCTTTAACATTTAGACAAAACTCTGGAACAGAATCATGGTCCCAGTGGCATAGAAAGCATAAGTTGTCATTGCTGCAGGACACAGACATGAAGTTGACAAAACTGAGGCTGTTGTACTTTGGTCACATCATGAGAAAGCATGACTCATTTGAAAAAACAATAATGCTAGGAAAGGTAGAGAGCAGCAGAAGGAGAGGAAGACCACACACCAGATGGATAGATGCAGTCACGGAGGTCACATGCATGAATCTGCAGGGCCTATGCAGAGCAGAGGAAGACAGAGGGAACTTTATTTGTACGGGCCCTAGAACGGGCCTGTCGCATTCCAAAAAGGGGGCGTGACAAGAACAGGATGGGGCTAAGATTGGATCTTACCACACAGAGGAATGTCATTGCTGCTGCCAGACGTTCCCATCACGTTCTATATCCATCCCAGAGGGGGCAATTTTTGAGAACACTTTTGAACAGTTCTCAAAAATTGCCCCCTCTGGGACAGATGTAGAAGGCAATGGGAACGTCCGGCAGCAGTAGCAGCATTCCTCTGTGCAGTAAGATCCATTCTTAGCCCCATCCTGTTCTCATCACGCCCCCTTTTTGGAAGGCGATAGGCCCGTTCTAGGGCCCGTGCAATAAAGTTCCCTGTCTTGAGATGTCTCATTCAGAGGGTTGTCATGAGCCAGGGCTGACATGGGGGGCAGTTAACAACAAAGTCCAGTAGAATGCAAAATAAAATCAATCAATCAGTGTTAAGCATCAATCAATATTAAGCATCAGCTAATACAAAAGCAAGCATATCCACACCTGGAATGTAAATCCCAAGCATGTAAAGAAGAATAATTACTGTAGTTTTCTCTCAGCTGGGAGATAAATTGAAAAATATGTGCAGTATTCTCCTATATTCAAGTGTTCAAAGTGTTCCACAGGCATTTGTGTGCAGTAAAATGTGTGAATATGTTTATACGCACACACACACACACACACACACACACACACACAAATCACAGAATACAGAGATGTGGAGTATTTGTTCAAACACACACATACACACAATCCATATGTCTTTCTGTGTAGAAAAATCCTCTGTAGTATTTTGCAATGTTTAAATGATTTTCTCTATGTCTCCGACTGATGCAGTGACCGGGGATGGCGTCTCTCCTCTCGTGGCCTGTTTGGAGTCAGTAATGGACTGGATGAGGGAAAACCGACTCAAACTTAATCCAGAGAAAACGGAGGTACTAGTGATAGGTTCCCCCGGTCCAGGAATGGCGGTGGTTCCACCTGTCTTGAACGGGGTCACGCTCCCCGTGAAGGACTCCGTGCGCAGTCTGGGAGTGCTTCTTGATTCGTCGCTTCATCTGACTGCTCAGGTGAATGCGACGGTCAAGAGCACTTGTTACCAGCTTCGGCTGATTCGCCAGCTGCGCCCATACCTGGACCGGAGGGACCTAGAAACTGTGGTACATGCTCTGGTAACTTCAAGACTGGACTTCTGCAACGTACTCTACATGGGGCAATCCTTGTACCAAACTCGGAAGCTTCAATTGGTACAGAATATGGCAGCCCGGCTGGTCACTGGTGCATCCAGGACCAGCCATATAACACCTGTACTTAAAGATCTTCATTGGCTGCCTATTCGCTTCCGAGCTCAATATAAGGTGTTGGTTATCACCTATAAAGCCCTAAATGGCTTGGGCCCAGGATACCTAAAGGACCGCCTCTCCCCGTACAATCCGCCTCGCACCCTCAGAACATCTGGGCAGCAACTGCTGAAGGTGCCTGGGGCCAGGTTGGCCTCTACTACAAGAAGGGCCTTTTCTACAGCTGCCCCAGCCCTTTGGAACACGCTGCCCACCGAGCTCCGCTTATCTACCACCCTGGCCCAATTTAGGAAGGACCTTAAGACCTTCCTATTTAAACAGGCATTCCCCGACTAAAGATCCTGCGGGCCTCCCTCCTCTTTCCGTGGCCATGAGGACGGGCTATGGGGCTTTTATTGTTGTTTTTAGATTGTATATTGTTGTTATGTGTTTTTAACTTTGTATTTGTGTGCATTGTCGCACTGCTGTAAGCCGCCCTGATCTTCTTGGAAGGGCGGGATAGAAATAAAGATTTTATTTATTATTATTATTATTATTAAAATACTGAGTGGAAATGTCACTACTCTGTTATTCTTCCCAGTGAGGTTTATTTACTGTTGAGAACCCTTAAAAACTAGGAAATAATACAGAATATTGTTTCCATTTTTAACACACAAAAAAACAGAGAAGTAGCATGTGGTCCAAGCAGGAATGCCTTCTTGAACGGTGAGTGCTCTCTCTCATCTTACCATAGGCCACTGGTTTATATTTGTGTGCAACCCCACATGTACACTTGCTAAATTTGAGTGTTCAGCTGCCCTTTTAGTTTGGAGATAGGGTTTAGAAATATACTAATTGTATACTTGAATTATGTATAGTATATGGAAGAATACTAATTGATCTTTGTCTCTATCACGGCATTCATTCAGAGTGAGCAATAATAAGTAATTACAATCTCTTATATATTTATTTATCCTGAATGTTAATTACAGTTCTTCAATGTCTAGTTAAAAAGGGAAAATATTCACTCTTTGAAAGGGATACTTGCTACATACTGGGGAAAAGGTGGTATTTTGGGAATGGAAAATAATAATCTACTTAAGCCTGTAATTCATTATTTTTATCTGATGCTTTAAAGAGCATTAATTTTAAGCCTTTTAATTGCCTGCATCTCTAACCTTTCAGCTGTGTAAAGCAGAAAAGAAAGATTCCTGCTGCTATGGTTCTCAAGTTTATTCAAATGAATTCATAGCCATTTTTCTGAGGTTGCTTCATCGCATCTGTTATCTCATTCCTAAAGAACAGTGGACAGCAAGATAAACTATAAAGACAGACTTATTAAGTCATGTTGAAGATATTCTGCAAAATATACACCTAAATTACTGTTACCCTAGCAGTAGATTATTTTCTGTATTTTGCCTTGTATCTTATAATATTTTACATGTAGGAATGCCCCTACAGACTGTTCCTAGGATTAATCAATTTGGGAATAAGAGGCATGGAGTAGAAAAATGAGAATCTAAACCCCCTACAAACTCGATTACATTCACATTTTAGAGGTTCTTT
This sequence comes from Sceloporus tristichus, assembly GCA_016801065.1. Classification (NCBI taxonomy): domain Eukaryota; kingdom Metazoa; phylum Chordata; class Lepidosauria; order Squamata; family Phrynosomatidae; genus Sceloporus; species Sceloporus tristichus. Next base: position 16,790 of record JACSCI010000705.1, on the reverse strand, counting down.
GAGTATCTAGGCATACCTCATTTAACAAAGCCTTTGGGAAAGAAACTCCCTTTTACAAAGTCCTTTTATGCTCTTTGACCTTTTTTTCTCCTCATCCTCTGAGTAGCAGGTTAAACAGAGTTTTGGTCTTGTTTTGAAGCAGCATGTCTGTAGTAAACAATCCCATAAAGTTTGAGATGGGAGAAAACGTAATTCTAATTTTAAAATTCTACTGTAGACATGTGTTCCTGCCTATCATGGAAGTCATAAGGAGGGTAGAGGCTTGTGAAAGAAAAAGACATAATACCTGGATACATTTTGGAAGAAGCTTTCAGGTGGTCTGTAGAAGTTTTACAATGGCTGCATCTACACTGCAGAATTAATGCCGTTTGAGACTGCTTTAACTGCCATGGCTCAATGCTATAGGATTATGGGATTTCTAGTTTTGTGAGATATTTAGCCTTCTCTCTCAGAGAGTTCTGGTGCTACAACAAAGTACAAATTCTAGGATTCCATAGGATGGAGCCATAACAATTAGAGCAGTGTCAAGCTGCATTAATTCTGCAATGGCAGAAGAAATTGTGTTTGTTTACTAACTAGAGCCTCTAATTTCATTTCACATGTGTGTATTGTTAGTTTTGGATAGAAAGTTTGCTGAAACATGTTGAACTACTGTTCTTTTTTTAAAACGGTATTGGAAGCTATCCTTATTCTTTCCATGTTATTATGGCCTCGAGTACCAAATTTCCTGTTAAAGAAGTAATGCTTAGGGGTTGTTCGCACAAGCCAAAGGCCCGGCTTCTTTCCAGTTTCACATCACCTAGTTCAGACCAAAATCCCTGGGACAAGATCAGGCCTGATCCTCCCAGATTAGATGCAGATCTGGAGGATCTCACATGATCCTGGGGCAAACAGACTTTTATTATTGTTTTTGAGCACCTTCAAGTTGTTTCCAACTAAAGGGGACCCAAAAGTAAACCCATCATCGGTTTTCTTGGCAAGTTCCTTCACAGGAGGTTTGTCATTGCTATCCCCTAAGGCCGAGAGAGTGTGACTTGCCCAAGGTGACCCAGTGGGTTTTTATTAGCCCAAGCTAAAATAACTCTGATTTTGCAAAGGGTTTTCTAAAAACTTAGTGATAAAACCTGGCTGTTTACACACATACACACATTCTTTACCTTGTTAGCTGTCTCTTTCACACCCACACACCCACACCATTGCCATGTCTGACATGGCAACAGGTCACCTGGCTGAATCCACATGACCAGTTGCATTATTTCTGCATCAGATGTGGCAAGAAGGGGAGCTTCTGAGTTAAAGTGATTGTGTGGCAAGGTAAGGACCATGTGCCAGTTATGGTTCATGGGTCGGTATGAGGATAGGTATGTGACTATTTACCCATCCATGTACCATCCAGGGACCAACCTGGATGAGCACTGGGACCAAGATAGCATGGGCTGAGTCTGTGCTTTCCTGGCCCATCTACTCAGCCCCACAAAAACATATCTACTTCATAATCTGAGATATACCTGTATTCAAAGGACTCTTCCGGACAGGTGCAAAGAAGCAAGAACTTTCACAACACAGCTCCTTGTCTTCTGAGCATTTCTGGTTGCTGCCACCTACATGCCTATTTCCAGTCTCACTGAGTTTTCTTTAGTCCCTGTAAGAGGCAGTGGCAGGGGAGAGGATGAAGGAAGTTTTATGACATGATAGACAATTTGGCAATTATCATGTAGATCTCATCATTGATTTTGCTCATTGCTATACCTATTGGGTTTGAATATTTTGAGATCTAGTATGGGCACAACTTCCTTTTAAAGTAACAGTGGTCTAAAACACCTTTATTTAAATTGCAAGAGAATATTCCTGTTGCCAGTCACTACTCCACCATAGCAGTGAAGATGAGAATTAGTCAAATAACCCAGTACAAATGACAATTATTGAACTACACAAATCCCTTAGAATATATTTGAATATATAGCTATAGAATAAGTAAATAAGAAACTGTTAGTGAGAAATGACTAAAAACATATATAGAGAAGGTTATCTTTTCTTTCCGGTAGTGAGAAATTTCTAAAATTAATTTGATATGAATTTTTAAGAGGATAATGGAAATTGGTAGTAAGAGGTTAATGGTAAAGTCAAAAGGGATGATGAGAGCTTAGTAATATATAATGTAACGTTTATTTTAAGGACTCAAGCTTATGGAAGTACACTGAGAAGGACTTAGAAATAGATTTATTATATATTTATGATGTATGATGTATTATTTAGAAATGTCTCTTTTACTCTTTTGGATTGTTGTTTTTTATCTCTTTCAATAAAATTAAAAAAAAAGAAAAAAAAGAATATATTTGTTTCAATATACTGTATTCTGCAGTTCTTTTTTTTAATTCTTGCCAGTGCCAGAAATTACCACTGAATAGTCCAAGGAAACAGAAACACTACCTATTTATTTATTTTAAAAAGGAAAATAACTTAGGGTATATCTATCGTAGACATAACACAGTCTGACTCCACTTTAACTGCAATGGCTCCATCCTACATAGTCCTGGGATTTGTAATATTGTGAGATGCCAGAACTCTTTGGTAGACGAGGCTAAAGACCTTGTAAAACTACAAATCCTCCGATTCCATAGGATGGACCTGCAGCACTTCAAACTACCTTATTTCTATAGCGTAGATGCACTCAAATACCATAACTTCGACCAACATTTCTCCTGTCTGGAGGAGCCCAAAAAACAGTATAATTGTATCCTTGCTTACACAGATGGTATTCTCTCTATGTAAAGTTCTCTTTCTCCCTCTCAGAGAGTTAGTATTCTTATCATTTTACTGTAAATCTTTCCCCTCTTGTTTGTGATTTCTAGAACATCTGCCTTCTGACCTCATGTGTCAAATTATAATTTACTATACTTTAGAAGAGATCTATCCAAATATGAACTTTTTGTAGAGATAGATAGGCTGAGATGGTGGACATTATGACTTTGAATATCTATACCTCCTTTGCTCTCTCTCCCTCAGTAAAAACCAGATATATTTAAGCATACACACAATTGCACATATCCCTAAATAATCCTATGTCATTTCCATTGTTACAGCATTGAATCAAATGTTCATATATCGTTGCTTGATCATGACCTTTAAGAGAGAGATTTTTTTAAGGACAGTTTTTCCCCCCATGGTTAGTTTGCAGCTAATAGCTAATACCTCTGACATTCATTAATGTTAAATTAAATGGGTCTTCATATGGAATTACATGCTATATTGCATTCTGATTAAAACCAAATGGGTTCACCAGGATGCATGCAATTACCCTCTGTACCAAGGGAATAAATAATTAGTGCTCATTTATTGTCCATCTGCAATACTTCTCTTTTTAGTACAGACAAATTATCATTAATTCCATTTAATGGTACTATTAAATTTCAGTTTGGACTTACTTTGAACATTCCCACAGATGCTGTACATATAAGAGTTGTTTGTAAGAAACTGTCAACAATTAAGTCTAAATCACAAAAAGAAATAGTCCTTGGAGTTCCCCAAGGTGGACTGGGCTTCCAGTATTATCTCCCCAGGCAGGCCAATTGAAAGCATCAGTCTCATCAAGCCTGGTTTGTACCATAACAGGTGGTCCAAGAGTGACTCCACGTGTGGTTTATTTTTCTTAGGTATAATTTCACAGACTACTCTGGGGCTTTTTTTGGTATGGCCATCTGAAAATCTCCTGTTGTGCTTCTCGTATGAACTGTCCTAATACTATCGCCTAGACATCAATCTTCATGCCATTTCTCTGAATGGAAAGCTTTCCTCACTCCTTCCCAGTTCAACAATAAAACAAAATAAAATATGGACTGCTGGTGCAAATGAATCCTTTGATTGTGACTACAGTGTGACTGATGAACTGCAACCTTCTGTTCTATTCCCTTGTGCATATAGCTGCTATATTCACAGTTCAAGGTTTACTGGTGGTACTTCACCTATCCTTCCATTTTTCTTTCACTAGCATTTTTAAAGAAGCCCTAATGCAAAGCTGTGTGAAGGAAAGATTTGTGTATGTGGTGTTTTTATTATCATTTAGGAAATTATGAGAATATGATGGCCATTATTCATTATCACAGTTGTGTGGAAGCTTTTTATCTCATGAATGGGCTCCTATGCCACTGAGACAGCATTTCGGCCACAAGAGAAGAGGGTAAATCACATGAAAGCAAAGCTCTTCTCTCCTCATTTTGACTTTCTGACAAGTCAAGGTGGTAGTTATTTTAAAAAGCAGTCAAAACTAATGCAGGTAGAGTGTTTAATTCTATTAGGAACATATGCATGTTTATATGTTTATATCCAATTTATTCATGCCCAAGTCACATTTAGATGGGGTGGCAAGGGCCATTCTCTTGTCTTTACATTCTGTCCAAAAAAAAAAAAAAAACCTCTCAGTGTCCCCACAGCTGTTACATCTTGAGTAGGGCCCCAGTTCTATCTCTTACTGGTAAGAAGAGAGGAAATGAAAGGGGAGGGAAAGGTGATGTGAAGATCCAAATATTTGGGGTTCCCAGGAGAAGGAAAAGGCATGTGCATTCCATTTTCAGAGTGCACACTAACTTTTCTCTCTCCTCCAAGAAGCCAAGACCAGCTGTTTGTCCATGATCTCGATTGCCTTCCCCTCCTTACTGATAAGCAACCGCGGCAGGAGCCCTTTTTGGAGCTTGACTACTCACACACAAACACACTCATTCATTAGTTTTATTCTCAAAGGAAAGGACAATTAATTTTAGCAACTTCTCACTGAGAGAAAATCTTTTAAAACTGAATATCTGCATGCAGCATTTTTGTGCAGTAAATTGTGTTTTTTTCCTGCAAAGGATATAGCATTATCTTGACAAAAAAAATCATATTTCCTGGGTATGATCTGAAATGCTGTTTCCTGCACAGATAATGCTGCTTTGGGCGCATAATAAAAAAAACCATGTGATTGTTACACAGATTAAATCCTGAAGATTCTCATCAATCCAGGATCCTTTACATCAGGGTTTCTTGTCATGGAAAACATGTTTTTCAACCACTGTTTCCAAATATTTTTTAAAACATTCTTCAAATCCCTCATCTTGACAGGTACCAGGCAGTGGGAAGACAAAGAACTGGATGTGCAGAGCTACCACAGATATATGATCCCAGGCAAAGTTTGTAAACTCTTTGATTTCTCTTTGATATTATTGGCATAAAAGTGAGGCCATATAGAGATGAAACATTTCTTGCTAAGGTATGATGTAGTTTTAACATTTTAGACATATGCCTGTCTTTCAGTTTTGATGAAACAATGAAAAATTGATAGGAGTTCATTGAATGATAAGGTATGTTGAACCACACATTACCTTGTTGCCTAAGAAAACAGGCTCCTAGGGTACAACCCTCATCAACTTCAAAAGAATTGCTCCTGATGCAAGTGCACATTTGATCCTTTTTTTCCTGATCTAGCTGGAAACAGAACCCTCCCACAGCTTGAGATGTTTTTGGTACAGACAAATGTAAATAAGGGCAATATTTTCTGTCCTGTCATTTTCTGAGTTATTCTAGCACTGCTGGAAGGAAACAGTGGTACTACCATGCAAATTATATTGAAAAGAATTATATAGACTTTTCCCAAAGCACTGAAACAATGCACCATTACTTCATGCCTGTTTGATAGTCACATCACCATACATATTGACACAAGGAAATAATCTAAAATATTGCAAGCATTGCCATTTCCCCCCTACAAGATGCCACAGCCTCATCATAGGATGAAGCCATTCTGTGTACATGACAGCTGTTGATGCACAGTACTCCAGGGGGCACATATATTGAAATGAGACTTAAAAATTGCATCAGACACTAATGGAAATAAAATGTTTGCTTGGGTTTTCTTACAAAAGGATCATGGTTGCCTGGATGGAAATGTTTTAGGAGATAGGCTAAAGCAAGGAGAGCAATTGTGTGGCTCCCTAGATGCTGTTCAACTGCAACTCCCAGCAGCCCTAGGCAGCATAGGCAATACTGAAAAATACTGGGAGTTGCAGGTTGAAATCTGCAGGGTAAGACATTTCCTGCCCTGTCACTAAATAACTTTTATAGCATCACTTGTGAAAATGTCCTAAATACCAAATTTTACCAAAGAAAGAAAAAGTTTAGTAGCATAATTATTACTGGTTTAATAACCGGTAGGATAACTTGATACCGTTACTGGGGAAAAGTCAAGATACAAATGAATAAAATCAATATATATATATATATATATATATATATATATATATGTATGTATGTGTATGTATATATATATATATATATATATATATATATATATATATATATATTGTATTTCTTAGAATGATCCACATCTAAGTGTAAGGACAGTAGTCTGTTGCTAATACACAGTTGCTATTTTTAGCCATTCTGTCATGCCCTTCTCACAGCCCTTCAAGATATTTCTTCCTTTATCATTATGCTATGCTGTAGTCATCATCAATGTACAGTCTATTTATAAAATCCCCCTGCAACCTGTTTTATTTTTGAAAGATTGGGTTCTAGACTATATGTTGGCATGGCATGTGGATAACATTTTTGTGTGATGTATTTGGTATTTTGGCCACACCCATCAGTGTCATTCAACAAGTGTATCTTGGCAGCAACAGGTATACATGGGATTTTCTCTAAGACAGATATCACAATAAAGGTCAATGTTTAAAAATCAGCTTCATTATAGAAAGTCTCCAGCACTATTTTAAAAAATGAAAACCATGACAGGAACATGTCTATGGTTTCCTAATTTAATTCCAAATGAAAAATGTATGAATAGTAACAGAGAATATATTATTTTGCTTGCCTAACTGCTTTTTGACTAAGCAGCTGCTTTGGATGCTATGTGGTGTATTCAGGAGGCCATAAAGCTATACTTTTAGTGCTAACAAGAAACTTAATAGGACAACAACATTTTATAATAATGATGAAAGTTCTTTTTGGCCCACAAAAAATTCCCACCTTTTTCTGGAGAATCTCTTGTGCATTCATGAGAGCCTCTTGTCAAGCAGTAGAGCATTAAGATAGATGATGTGCTGATTCTACAATGGGAATTTTGTTCCCTCACCTAAGCCATTCTAAGAACTAAAGCAATCTTACCCAAACTAGCATTGTCCAGACATTTCAGAGTATAGATTCCATTATCCTTTGCTAGTACTGACTAAACCAGCACATCTGGAGGGCACAGATAGCAGAAGGCTACAATCAAAGAGGAGAATTTGGAAAGTTACAAAACTGAGATAGGCTATTCTATGCCAAGGTTTAAATCTTCCACACCTGCAGTGTAGTCTATTGTCATGGGCCAAGCAAGAGAGGAAGATCTTGTGTCATTTTGAGAGGAAGTGTACATACCTGCCTGATAGAAATGGCCTTGCCCCATTTTGAACTCACATGTGCAGATAACACACATGGCTGAAACAGCAGGAAAACAGCCCCATGCTCCAAGTGCTCCAGAGCTTAACACTGGAGCAAAACAAATCCCAGATTACTCTGGTTCAAGTCAGAAAGAGTGAGCAATCATATCACCAGTGTGGAGACACGGAGGGACTAGGCAGCTGCTGGTGCCATTCCTGGCTATCTATCTATCTATCTATCTATCTATCTATCTATCTATCTATCTTTCTTTCTTTCTTTCTTTCTTTCTTTCTTTCTTTCTTTCCTGTTGCCATCACCACTCCGCCTGCTCCCAGCTACAGACACCAGAGCTCTAGAATCAAAAGCTCAGAATTCATTGTTGCAATTCCACAAAAGCTACCACCTCCAGGGTGAGGACATCATGAAAGAAGCCCATGGAAACCACAGTGTAAGACGAATGCGTGAGTTCTGACTTAAACCCAGAGCTTAAGAGCTGAAGAACCAAGGAATTGTGCTTTAAACATAGCTAAAGGACCAAACAAGATGGTTCTGTGCAAAGCATTGGTGTGACGAAGGTATTTGGCAACCGAGGCGAGGAAAGTCTGAAAACTTGGAAGCTGAAGCGGGGTGCCGTCCAGGTGTGACGAACCATGACCGGGAAGAACCTTATCTCCTGAGTCGCCATGATGAGGAACTGACAGGACAATGGAGAACTTTGAACAGAACGAGTTGCTTTGAACACGGACTGATCTGAAAAACCTGTCTGTTCTCCCAAAAGAAGAAGTTGAGTAATGGGCTGCAATATTGCATGATTCCAGCAGCCAAGAGCCAGAGAGAAGGAAAAGTATAAAGATCCTGGACTTTCATCTCCATTTTGTTGGCATCTACCGCGGCAACGGTGTCATCCCCAGCCTTCGAGAACAACTGATCAATGTTCGGCGGAAGGAAAGTGTGTGTGAGTATTGTATGAATGTGTGAGTGAAAGAGCTCTTGATAATCAATGGTTGTGTTACTTGTGTGATTCAATAAATGTTACATGCATGGTGTTTAAAACCAAATTTGGTGTCTCAATGTCTTTCTCAGCCTTGCTGTGAATAGGTCCATGGAGGGAGAGGTTCTCATCACACGCTCTCAGGATAAACAGGTTGCCATTACAATCTTGGGCATAACAACAGGACCATTGTCCAAAATCCAGTTGTGTAGTCCTATATCTAATGTCATTGGAACTGGGATTTTCGTTCTTTTCTTCTGAATGCAGTTCAATGTGGCAGCTAAAATATCCTTCAGAGGGATTCCTAGCCCTGCAGGGGAGTGGGGTTCTGGAATTTGGTTGTCATTGGTTCTACTGCAAGCAGTGAGATGAACCAAAGGATTCTGTGTCAATGTATGGAGCGACACACTAGGAATCCTGGTGCCACATTACAATGGTCTTTTTCAGCCACCCTCCAATGGAATGCCTGGGTTGCATGAGCAGCCTCCAGTGTTTCCAATAAAATTTAAAACCGTATTGATTAGTGTTCCATGCTATAATTGTTAATTCATATACTTGTCTCTCTTTATTTTTGGTAATTTTAAAAAATAAATGAATTATGCATAATCAGTTTTTTTCTCTTTTTTTTTAAACATATGCATGTGGTGGGAAATGAAGCAAGGCATTTGCAATTCTACAGAATACTGCACCATTTTACTGGAGTTCTTCAACTAAGAAATAATTAAAATTCACTGTGTTGCATGCAGATAATCTGAACGCTAGTAGTCACCTATGTAGCAAGATGCCACTTTTTAGCATTTTAAGAAGTCGCTCATAGACACTTGATGGGAATTTAATTGATGGGAATTGAAGGGGGACAGGGAATTCATTGTAAGGTTGTTGAGCATAACCTTTCTCTTTGATGTTCTTTCTCTATGCTTCTTATAAGGTTACTACATATTCTTGTTTTTTTCCAGAGATACGCTCTTTTTCAGAGCTAAAATATTTGTCTGGGTGGGTTTTTAAAAATGCCCTTGGATCTTTTAAAATGTCCAATGCTGCTTCACCTCTGCACCACTTTCCCCACCTTCTCATTGCCAACTCTCTGGTTCCTTCAAGGAGAAGGGCTGGAGGCCACCCAGAAGAGAACTCAGAGAGAGTGAGACAGAAATTTGGGAGGGAAACAGACTCAGTGGAGGAAGGCAACCTAGCTGAGTCAGGTATTTCAGAAATACTCTGGCTACACGGGGGAAATGGAACAGGTGAGGTGGCTGTCAGAAGAGGTGGGAAAGGGGGGGAAAGGAAGGCAAAACTGTTGTTATTTAAATACAATGAAGGTTAGGAATATTTTTAGTAGCAATGATCACAGCTTATACAGTGGGGGTATTTAAAGAGAGTGTCATCATAGTGATCAGTGCTTTGAAGTAGTCAGTTGGTAAATGTATCCTCTTTTTAAGTTTTCAAAATATGATAACCCTAGCTTATTGTAGCTCTCCACTAATTGTCCAAGATTTGTGGTGGGACGTGGATAAGTAATTAGCTTATCTAGAGTAATAAAGAAAGCACAGATGGATACTAAAAGGAAAAAATAGTCAGAGATACTCTGTTCTCTTCCAGTTTTCGTTGTACTCTTCTAGGAAAGCCCTTAGAATTTTCAGCAATCAGAACTTCACTGAATTGATTGATAATTAATTGGTTGATTGATTGTATTTATATTCTATCTTTCCTCCAGTGAGCTTAAGCAGTGCATTTGGTTCTCCCTATTTCCACAAAAGTATGAAGTAGGTGAAGTATGTTAGGCTGTGCATAGCTTAGTTTTCATTAAGCTAAGTACCCTGTTATCTGTGATTTGAGATAAAAGCTGAAGCTGTGAGGGAAATGAGAAATTCCCAGGTGTTGTGTTTGGTATGTGGGCTAAAACTTCTTTATCTCTGCTCTAACTGCTACATTAGCCAGGATCTGAAATCTGTGAAGAAAAGGTGCTCTAATTTCAGGTTATACACAAGATAGAAAGTTGTAGATCAATGGACTGTTATGTTCATTTGCAGCTAAAGATCCCAGTTCAGTTTTTGACAGCTTAAGCTACAAAAAGATCAACTTGCAGGACTGGGGAATCCTATTTGAGATCATGGAGACCTTCCTCCAGTCAACAACAGGCCAATACAATTAATTAGTATAAATAATGTTCATTGCAGTTTTCAAGCAAGCAAGTACATTTCTATATAGCTTATAAGTGCACGTCTTAAGCAGTTTACCATGTGTAAGCAAATTGCCCCTAACAAGCTGGGTACTCATTTTAGCAACCTTGGAAGGATGCAAGGCTGAGCTGACCCTGAGGTCCTGGCTGGTATTGAACTCACAACTTTGTGAGCCTTGTGGTTTGTGAGCGAGTGGCTGCAGTACAGTCATTTAACCACTGCATTACCAGGGAGACCATTAAGTGCTGTTGAACTCATGTCTAAATAGTGGGTTTACAACACTGTGCAAACAGACGTGCCTTTGATTTGATCCAATCTAGCTTTTCCAGATGTTCTTAAGTTCTTCAGCTTTACTACCTAACTTGCAGACTACCTACAGTGGAGTGCTCCTAAAGCAGTAAGAAAGAGAACCAGCATTGTGCAGTGGTTTGAGCACTAGATCTTGGGGACCAGGATTCAATTCTCTGCTCAGCAATGGAAACCCACTGGATGATTTTGAGAGAGCAACACTCTATCAGCTTCAGAAAACCTTGCGATAGTTTTGCCTTAGGCTTGCCATAAATCAGAAATGACATGAAGGCACACAACAACAAGGTAAGAAACAGTTCCCTCCATTTTACCCCTGAGTCTGGAAAGATTATAAACTGCTTTAGTTAATACTAATGTCCTTGCCAGCTGTTTGCTAATCTTGTTAACATGCTTAAAGGCTAGTAAAGTCTCCTGCTATTAGGTTTACTGCAAGGTAATTAAGACTATTCTGTTGGTAGGTTTTGTAGTGCATATGCCTATTAATTTGGGTGGGGTTACTTTAAAAAATGTCTCAATTATTATTATTATTATTATTAACCTTTATTTATGAAGCGCTGTAAATTTACACAGCGCTGTACATACAATCTTTTTAGTTAGACGGTTCCCTGCCCACAGGCTTACAATCTAAAAAGACATGACACAGAAGGAGAAGGGAGTGGTGGAGGGAAAGGGTAAGAGGTCCAGCCGTTCCTCTCACCTCCGAGGCCTGGACCAAGGCAGATGGACTGGAGGGAGGGCAAGGCTTCATAATGGATGGTTAATCATTATCCAGGGAAAATACATAATCACAAGTAGGATAATGCATATACAGTACATAGGAATACAGAAAATGGATCGATAAACAGCCAACAACAGAACATCAGATAGTAAGCGACAATTATGCGATGCCTGGGAAGGCTTCTCTGAATAGGATGGTTTTCAGCTCCGTTTTGAAGCTGGTTAAAGAAGTGATGGCTCTTGCTTGTGGGGGAAGAAGGTTCCAGGAGTGAGGGGCAGCAAGTGTAAAGGGGCGAATCCGGGAAGGGGCAGAGGAAATCCTGGGCTGAGATAGCAGACCTTGACTACCAGAACGGAGGGCCCTGGTGGGAAGGTGAGGAGAAAGAAGGTCTGATAAGTAAGGAGGGGCCAGTCCATGGAGGGCTTTGAATAGGGATGTAAAGAATATTCTCCAAAATTCGAAAATTAGGAGAAAAATGCCAGTTTCGACAAACTCTCTAACATGTTGGAGAGGAGAAATTCTGAATAATTCTCGATCAATGAGTAAGAATTTTATTTTTAATAATTTCAAAATGAAGGGAAGAGAGAAACTTTGAGCTGACAAATTCGACCTCCAGGATTTGGGTCTTTTGCATAAGAAAAGCTATCATTCATCCTGGCTTTTACCAGGGGCTATTTCCTTTGTTAGTGTGAAAAACAAAACAGAACAAAAGGAGGGAGCCTTCTCCACTTGACATCATGCTCTCTCTGCCATTCAAATTCTCACAAAAGAGAAGAAGGAGGTGGGGATGTCAAATAATAATAATAATAATTTATGCCCAGCTCTTCTTCAGCCAAAAGGCTATCAGAGCAGCTTACACATTACTAGATATTTCCCTGCCCTCAGGCTTGCAAGAGACAAAAGGAGAAGCGAATGGCAGGGGAAAAGTTCAGCAGATACTCATTCTCCCACATTCTCTTTTGTGAGGGTCACATTCTCTCAGCCTCAGAGGCAGGACATGACCATCTCTCTCTCTCTGCACCTCTCCCATGGTGATGCTAAGGTCATGCAATGATGATGATGATGATGATGATGATGATGATGATGATGATAATAATATCCCTTACCCAAAATGCTGAGGACTAGATGTATTTTGGATTTTGGAGTTTTTCAGAAATAATCCAGTTCGACAATACTTTAATGCTATGGAAAATCCTGGGATTTGCAGTATGTTGTGCCACCAGTGCTCTCTGACAAAGAAGGCTAAATGTCTCGCAAAACTACAATACCCAGATATTGTTGTTGTTGTTGTTTTTATTTTCTTATATCCCAGGGTTTGGATGCCCACCTTGGCCAAGACACACTCTCTCAGCCTGTGTGTGTAAGCATATACACGCAGCAGCATTACACTTTCAGCAGCTCCACAGTTTGTCTGTGTGTGTGTATATATATATATATGTGTGTGTGTGTGTGTATATATATGTATGTATGTATGTATATATATATATACAAACACACAAAGATGTGTGTGTAAGCATATACATGCAGCATTACACTTTCAGCAGCTCCACAGTTTGTCTCTGTGTGTATATATATATGTGTGTGTGTGTATATGTATGTATATATATATATATGTATATATATATATATATATGTATATATATATATATATATATATATATATATACAAACACACAAAGATGTGTGTGTAAGCATATACATGCAGCATTACACTTTCAGCAGCTCCACAGTTTGTCTGTGTGTGTATATATATTTATATATATATGCGTGTGTGTATATGTATATGTATGTATGTATATATGTGTATATATATATATATACACACACAAACACTCAAAGATGTGTGTATAAGCATATACATGCAGCATTAAACTTTCAGCAGCTCCACAGTTTGTGTGAGTGTGTATATATATATATATATATATGCGTGTGTGTATATGTATATGTATGTATGTATATATATATACAAACACACAAAGATGTGTGTGTAAGCATATACATGCAGCATTACACTTTCAGCAGCTCCACAGTTTGTCTGTGTGTGTATATATATTTATATATATATGCGTGTGTGTATATGTATATGTATGTATGTATGTATATATGTGTATATATATATATATATATATATACACACACACAAAAACACAAAGATGTGTGTGTAAGCATATACATGCAGCATTAAACTTTCAGCAGCTCCACAGTTTGTGTGAGTGTGTATATATATTTATATATATATATACGCGTGTGTGTATATGTATATGTATGTATGTATGTATATTTACAAACACACAAAGAAGTGTGTGTAAGCATATACATGCAGCATTACACTTTCAGCTGCTCCACAGTTTGTGTGTGTGTGTGTGTGTGTATGCGTGTGTGTATATGTATATGTGTGTATATATATATATATACACACACACACACACACACACACACACACAGATCTGTGTGCAAGCATATTACATGCAGCATTACACTTTCGGCTGCTCCACAGTTTGTGTGTGTGTATACACACACATACACACACATACAGACAGCTGTGTATGTACACATATAAATACGGCTTCACACTTTTGGCAGTAACACTATAAGTGTGTGTGTGTGGATATTCTGCACTCTCCTTGCCTATTATTATTATTATTATTATTAGACCTTGGCATCAGCCTGGGAGAGGTGCAGAGTTGGATCCCATGTATTCCTTCATAGCAGAAGGGGGTTGGACTGGATGGTCCTTGAGGGTCCCTTCTAGCATTTCTTGTTGAGGCTGGGCTTTTTTCCCCTTTTGTGTGTGTGCCTTCAGGGTTTTTAAGCATAGGAATGTGCTTTAAACCTCTGCCAAACTTCCTTTTGAGATGGTAATTGAGTTTGAAATGCAAAGTAATTAGCATAATTATTCACCTTGTCTTTTATTGTCATTCAGAGAGAAATCTGTGAAAAATATTTCGCTGGCTGCTGAAGGAGAGAGAAGAAATCACCATTTGAAAGGGAGAATTGTGGGAAGAATATTTTTTAAAAAAATTCTCCTCAATGTTTCTCTGACCGGGGAGAATAATATGGGTTTCTCCAATCACTAGCTTTGAATGTCGACAGCAGGAGCTTATACTGAATGCGGAAAGGGAGAGGGAGCCAGTGAAGGGATGCCAACACAGGAGAGATGTGGTCAGAGCGGTGGGTGGAAGTGATAATGCGTGCAGCTGAATGCTGGACAGAGATTAAAGGACGGAGGTGAGAAAGAGGAAGCCCAGCCAGGAGGACGTTACAGTAATCAAGTCGTGAGATCACTAGGGCATGGACCAGGATCTTGGCAGTAGAGGCGGAGAGATATGGGCGGATTTTGGCAATATTGTACAAAAAGAATCTACAAGCCTTGGCTGTGGTCTGGATCTGAGGGATACACGACAGAGAAGAGTCAAAGATAAAGCCAAGACTGCGGGCTTGCTGGACTGGTTGAATGGAGATGTTGTCCACAGAGACAGAAAAGGAGTGTTGAAGGTTGGGCTTAGGAGGAAAGACAAGAAGCTCCGTCTTGGACATGTTGAGCTTCAAACGCCGATGGCGCATCCACTGCGAGACAGCTGTAAGGCAAGATGAGACTTGCTGTTCAAGCCTTGGAGAAAGGTCAGGGGCAGAAAGATACAGCTGGGTGTCATCGGCATACAGATGGTAGGAAAAGCCAAAAGAGCTAATGAGTTTTCCTAAGGACAGTGTGTAGAGAGAAAACAGAAGGGGACCCAGAACAGAGCCCTGGGGAACTCCAACAGATAAGGGAACAGGAGAAGAAGTCTGACCACCTGCAACTACTGCAAAAGATCTGCCAGACAAGTAAGATCGAAACCAGTCGAGAACAGAGTCTGAGAACCCAAGGTCAGAGAGTATGTCAATTAGGAGACAGTGATCAACAGTGTCAAAGGCTGCAGACAAATCGAGAAGAATGAGAACAGAGTAAAGGCCATTAGCCTTGGCCTGTAAAAGGTCATTCGAGATCTTAGTGAGAGCTGTCTCTGTAGAATGCCTTGGGCGGAAACCAGACTGAAAGGGATCGAGGATGGAGTTGGCTTCAAGAAACTCAAGACAGCGCGAATAGACAACCCGTTCCAAAACCTTAGAAAGAAAGGGGAGAAGAGAAATCGGACGATAGCTAGACAAAGAGGAGGGGTCAAGAGAAGGTTTTTTCAGAATTGGGGAAATGAGAGCATGTTTGAAGTCCGAGGGGAAGGAGCCTGTAGAGAGAGAGAGATTGAAGATATGGAGGAGCGAGGGCAGAAAGGAGGGAGCTATAGAGATTAGAAGACGAGTAGGAATTGGATCAAGAGGACAGGTAGCAGGTTTGGAAGAGTTCAGAAGTGTAGAGAGTTCATCCAAAGAGGCAGGAGGAAAGACAGAAAATTTGTTAGGCGAAGGTGATAGAAGATTAAGAGCAGAAGAAGAATCAGGAGGGACTATCTCAGAGCGAATAGTGGTAATCTTAGAGATGAAATAGTTAGCAAAGTCATTAGGAGAGAAAGATGAAGAGACAGGAGGAGAGGGAGGTTTAAGCAAAGTGTTGAAGGTGGAGAACAAACGCTGCGGGCACCTCTCATTGGCAGAGATCAATGATTTGTAATAATTCTGTTTAGCCATAGAGAGGGCGCGTGAGAAGGAAGAAAGAACAAATTTGAAATGGATAAAATCAGCCCACTCTTTGGACTTTCTCCAAAGACGTTCGGCCGCTCTAGAGCAGGACCGGAGAAACTTAATGTTGGGGGTAAGCCAGGGCTGAGGCCTAGTCTTAGAGGAAGAAGTGCGTACAGAGACAGGGGCAAAATGGTCGAGAGTTGAGGAAAGAGTTGAGTTAAATAAAGACATTGCTGAATCAGCAGAATCCCCGAGATTTAGGGAAGAGAGAGATGAATCCAGGGTCAGACCAAGATGGTTAGAGTCGACAGATTGAAGATCACGAAAAAGACGTTGAATAGTATGGCGAGGAGGAGGAGTATAAGTGAGAGCAAAGGAGATTAAATGATGGTCAGATAGTGGAAAGTCAAGTGCCAGGTAGTCAGAAATGGCGCAGTTTGCAGCAAGAACTAGGTCAAGACAGTGACCAAGAGAATGAGTTGAAGAGTTGGAGTGTGGTTGGAGGCCAAAAGAAGCTAGCAGAGAGTTAAAGCGAGATGTTGTAGGGTTATTGGAATCGTCAACGTGGATATTAAAGTCACCTAGGATC
>JACSCI010000704.1:16568-27100 GCA_016801065.1 Sceloporus tristichus | reverse complement strand
GCTTCTCTCCTGTGTGGACTCTCTGATGTGTTACTAGGATTGACTTCTGAGAAAAACATTTCCCACAATGCTGGCATTTGTATGGCTTCTCTCCTGTGTGGACTCTCTGATGTATCACTTGGTATGACTTCGAAGAAAAACATTTCCCACAATGCTGGCATTTGTATGGCTTCTCTCCTGTGTGGACTCTCTGATGTATCATTAGGATTGACCTCCAAGAAAAACATTGCCCACAATGTTGGCATTTGTATGGCTTTTCTCCTGTGTGGATTCTCTGATGTCTTACTAAGTCTCCCTTCAAAGAAAAACATTTCTGACAATGCTGGCATTTGTATGGCTTCTCTCCTGTGTGGATTCTCTGATGTGTCACTAAGACTGCCTTCAAAGAAAAACATTGCCCACAATGTTGGCATTTGTATGGCTTTTCTCCTTTGTGGATTCTCTGATGTCTTACTAAGTCTCCCTTGAAAGAAAAACATTTCTGACAATGCTGGCATTTGTATGGCTTCTCTCCAGTGTGGACTCTCTGATGTCTCACTAGGATTGACTTCTGAGAGAAATATTTCCCACAATGCTGGCATTTGTATGGCTTCTCTCCTGTGTGAACTCTCCGATGCGTCTCTACGATTGACTTCTGAGAAAAACATTTCTGACAATGCTGGCATTTGTGAGGCTTCTCTCCTGTGTGGACTCTCTGATGTCTCACTAGGTTTGACATCAAATAAAAACATTTCCCACAATGCTGGCACTTGTATGGCTTCTGTCCTGTATGGACTCTCAGATGCTTGACAAGGACTGACTTGTAAGCACAATGTTTCCCACAGTGCTGGCATTTATGTGACTTCTTTCTTGTGTGGACTCTCTCATGACTGACAGGTTCTTCTGTAAACAAGGAAAATGACAGACAAGACAATCTCAGCGTTAAGAGAGGAAGATGTTACCCCAAGATTTAGCCCCACGTTCTTCCCTCCCTATTTCAGGTTAAATTAATAAAGTTGGTGTGAGTGACCCTGTTCTGGATGCCCCCAAATCCATATCATGATTGTATCCTTACTCACAGGAGCTAGCAAAGAAGAGATTGAGGGAACTTTCATGAGCAATTCAGTGAAATCAGAGAGTCAGGCAGTTGAAAAATATTCCATTAAACATGTGCAAAAATACTTTGATTGACAGGTGGCATCATTTCCTGTGAGACTGCCATAGAGTCCTGAGTCAGAGCCCAAGGCATGATGCAAGCTAACTGCAAAGGATGCTTCATGCTTTTTGGCACCAGAAGATACCAATACAGTATACAGCTCACATGCAGATTGCTGTGGATTGGGTAAGAGGTGTGTGTACAAGAGATGGTGAAGTTGATGGAAGTCAGAGAGGAGAGTTTGCAAATATTTGTATTATTTTGCAACTCAACATAGAGAACCTCCAATAAGATTGTGTCTTATTTTTAAATGAAAAGTGGTCAGTGCATTGCCAATATCTATATCTGGATATTTGTTTCCATACTCTGCTATGTTATTGGTGAGCTGCATCTGGGAGTGTCACTCTGATTGTGCTGTATATTGGCTTGTGAACACAATCGAAATTCAGAGCCAAGAAGGATCAAGAGCCAGTGTGCTAATCCTTTTTGTCTGAGATATTTGCACCAAGCTCTCATTTCAAATGCCTTTGGAGTTCTCTGTGCTTCCAGGCCTGGTATAGTTGGGCTGAATCCTGAGGTCGCTCTTGCCCCAACCAAACTATATGTCTGCTTTCAGCTAAGTACCAAATTCCCCTAAAGGCATAGCTCTTGCGGGTGACCTCCCCAGACTCCAGCATTTTGGGTAACAAATGACCTCTGGAATCAAACATGGAACTAAGCAAGCTCAGGTAGGAAAAGAAACATTAAAGAAAAAGCAGGTTTTGTGTCCATCTTTCCTCGCTTTATAGATTGTCTGAAAACAAAGATTTAAACCGATTCTCAGAGGTTCTCTCAAACTAGTTCTTAAAATCTGTCAGGTTCATGACTGCCTCCCAATCCCCAAGGCCCCTCTCCTTTGGTGTCTCTCCAATAGTGCCTCACTAAAGTACAAATTCAAATATTCTACAGGATGTTGCTATCACAATTAAACTGTGCTTGAAAGGGATCTAGGACTCCTAGCAGACCACAAGCTGAACATGGGGCATCAGTCTGATGCTGCAGCTACAAAGGCCCATGTGATTCTAGGCTGCACCAATACAAGAATGGTTTCTACATCAAGGGAAGTAATAGTGCCTCTCTATTTTGCTTTGGTCAGGCCTCACTTGGAATAATCCTGTGTCCAGTTCTGGGCCCCACAATTCAAAAAGGATGTTGACAAATTGGAGCATGTCAAAGGAGGGCAACCAAAGTGGTGAAGGGTCTGGAAACCATAATGCTCTATGAGGAGCAGCTTATAGAACTGGTTATGTTTAGCATGGAGAAAAGAAGATAACGAGTGGATATGATATCCATGTTTAAATATTTGAAAGGATGTCATGTTGCGCAAGGAGCAGGCTTGCTTTTTCCTGACACAGAGAAAAGGAGACACCACAATGAATGCAAGCCACAGGGAAAGAGGGTCCACCTAAACATTAGGAAGAACTTTGTGACAGTAAGAGCACTTTGACAGTGGAATATACTCCCTTAGAGTTTGGTGGAGTCCTCTTCTTTAGAGGTCTTTAAAGAGAGGCTGGATGGCCATGTCTTGGGGGTGATTTGAATGTGTATTCCTGCATGGCAGAAGGGGGTTGAACTGGATGGCCCTTGTGGTCTATTCCAACTCTATGACTCTATAATTCTAGTGGAACCAAAGCGACATGATAATATAGTATGAAAGGGCCCTCAGTCTTTATAGAAAGAGCGATGGATTCAGGTTCCTTACCTACAGAAGCCACATTCTCATAATTGTCCATCATTACATAATTGTACAAAAGTTTCTGTTTCTTTGTCAACAGATTCCATTCATCCTCTGTGAAATATACAGCCACATCTGCAAAGGTCACCTGAAAGAGAAAATAGCCCTCATCCAGAGAGTGACTAAGCAAAAGGGGAGTTAAGCACATGGTGCATCCCAAATATTAGTATTTCATCCCATCAGAATTCAGTCCAGGAAATAAACTTTCAATTCTGTTAGCAAGCAAAAAGCCACTGCCTTTCAGATCAGTTTGTCTTGAATCCTTTCAATATAATATATAATATAATAAAAATATAATTTAGGCCATGGCTGGGATATTGAGGATGGATTAGGATACTAATAATCCCAACACATATAGTACATTTAGCCAGAAAAGAATTATGGTGCATTTAGCCATTTCTTGCCAAATTTCAGAGGCAAATGTCATTTTAAAAAACAGTTCTGGGGAGGACTCTGGACTTGAGGGCCACTGGGCCCACCCCCAATTTAGATCCAGAGATGGTTTCCCATATGCCCAACATTTCACAGACAGGAAAAGCAAGGAACTTGTGGACAAGCAACACCAGAAGGTGGTGAGGATGGCCAAAGTTGTTTATGAGGAAGTTTACACAAGCTAGGAAGTTCACAGCAGTTTGCTTTTGCCTCTGCCTCCTGGCAAGGGAAGACCCTGGCAACTTATCTCCTTTCCTTTTGAATTGATGGGGTGCAAACTCCTTGGAAGTCACTTTGCAGCAACCCAAGACAGCTGAGGAGAAGGAGGAAAGTGGGAGGAGGAGAGGGAAACTGGGACATTTTTAAAGCCCCTGAAAAAATGGGGTGACAGAGAATTAACCAGGACTTTCTCTGCCAAATTGGGACAATATGTTCTCTACTTGCTTTCATCAGCTGGCCCAGCAGTGACACAAATGAAACTAATAGTCAGGATGTCAACTCACCAAAGAGTTATTGTACTTCGACAGCCAGCCTCTTTCTCTTTGAGCCCAACTCTCTCCGCTTGGCCTCTGTGTTGGCCATTAGGTGGGAAGGGGGGGGGGGTCCTGGTGGCCGTGCACTTGGGTCTCTTTCAGCAAAATATGGCCCAAAACTGTGTAGAAGGAGACCGAGATGAAGTTCCTGAGAAAAAGAGACTAGGGTTAGGCTTGGTTTGTCAAGAAACCCTGCATCACCCAAAGAGACAGAGAACAGCATGCTGCTGGTGAGATACGCAGGTGACATATGCCTCCTTTGGGCCAATGCAGAGGTGGGCATCCCCTTCCTCCCTCTATACCAAACAAACCCCCCTGGACCTAGCATCGATTCACTGCAGCTCCCCTACACAACAGATACTCCATGTTAAAACGCTTTTGACATTGCTATGTTGCACAGCACGTGAGGCAACACGTTAACATATGACGCCAGATTCTCCACTTTGACTGGAGTCAGTAGCTTGTGAGCTGAAGAAACACCTGTCGCTTTCTCAGTGAGCAAAGAGACACTGTAATCTTCTCTCAGATGAGGCTTTTATTCCTATAAGAAGTTCCACTGTGTACAACAGTATATACATCGACACCCTCCACCATCCAACCCAGTAACAACCCACTCTGAGGCACACACTGTCTGACTCTTCCTCAGTGACAGTTGAGAATGACAGTTGACAGTTGCATCAACATTCCAGTGATGCACTGTTTAAATGCTGACACATCTAACTGCCACTAGAGCTGTCAATGACTTCCACAACAGCTCCACCTAGTGGCCACATGCATGTCATTCCCTCAGACCTGTTCACCATGGTCCTGACACTCCATGCCTTGTGAGAGTGGAGGGGGGTCAGGGGATGGGGAATTGGAGAGGACCCTGGCTATGTCCCTGTAGCTAGATGTGAAATGAGCGCATCATCTGCTGAAACCTCCTGACCTCCCCAGTGGCCCTCAGAGGAGAAGGCCTTCCTTTGGCTTCTGGCTAGAGAAACACAGCTGGAGGCTTCTCCAATGCCTCGCACCCAACGCTCTCATCAGGCATGGAATGAACATGGAGCATGGCTTCCACAATCCCCATTTTGCATTTTGTATTCCTCCTAATTTCTCATCTATTTTAAACCTCTCCCTCATTTGAGGATAAAGATACCAGGGACAATCTAGGCCAGATTCTTTCAGTTCTTCTTGTGTTTTGATCTCTAGTTTTCCTTGCGATTCTTTCAGTACATCCTTGTATCTTAAACAGTTAGTTTTCTGGATACCTTTCCTCCCGAAAAGAGCCTCATGCGG
This sequence comes from Sceloporus tristichus, assembly GCA_016801065.1. Lineage (NCBI taxonomy): Eukaryota > Metazoa > Chordata > Lepidosauria > Squamata > Phrynosomatidae > Sceloporus > Sceloporus tristichus. The sequence goes on along the minus strand of JACSCI010000704.1, from coordinate 21,948 downwards.
CGAACGCCATAAAGGTATTTTTGGACATATTCTACACTTGTTTTTTCCCCAGACCTTCAATAGAGCTTTTCTTACGAAATGACTTGTGCTTTCTTTATGAACTTTCTCTTTACCGTAAATTAGGTATCCATGCCACCCAAATCCTAAATGTTCACCCTCCAGAGATAACAATTGTTCATTCTCTAACATAAACCATTCTCTAATACAAACTAAACAACAAGCAGCATAATAAAGTTTTAAGTTTGGTAAACCCAGCCCTCCTCTACTTTTGTCATCACAAAGTATTGTCATTTCTATCCTGGGTCTTTTCTATTAATTCCAAATACATTTTGAGATTTCCTTTTGCCAGAGATTCAAGGGTTTTTCATTCTGGATGATGGGTATCACTTGAAACAGAAACAGTATTTCAGGAAGGAAACTCATTGGATCAGTGATATTTTTCCTAATAGCAATAAATGTAATTTCCCCCATTTTTCTAGGTCTTTTCTGATTTCCTTCCATGTGTCTCATAGTTATTGTGAAATGGATATGAGTTTTATTTGTTAAATTTATTCCTAGATATTTAAGTTTCTTTCCCAATTTAAATCCACTGATTTCTTCCAGGATTTGTTCTTACTTTTACCAATATTTTTGTTATGAATGTTGTTTTGTCTCTGTTTACTTTTAGTCCTGAAACATATTCCAATTCCAGTATTACGTCCATCAATTGTCTTGTGCTCTTTTCTGGGTTCTCCAGGGAATACAAATGTCGTCTGAGAAGACTCTCATTTTAAACTCAATTGGTTTTAATTTTTATTCCATTGATCTTATTTTCTAATCTTATCCTATTATTCAGTCCTTCAAGGATCAGAATGAACAAAAGGGGTGATAGTGGGAAAGCTTGCCATTTACCTTTAGAAATCTTAAATTCCTCTTTTTTTAATAGTTAACAATTAGTTTGGCTCTTTGATCTTTATACGCTGCCTTTATCCATCTTAAATAAGAAGCTCCTATTTTGATTTTTTCAAGTGTTAAAAATAACACATCCCATCCTATGTTATTGAAGGCCTTTTCTAAAAAGATAAGTGTTTTTTGAAAATATTCAATTATATTTCAGATGTTTTGAATGTTATCACTGACTTGTCCTTATGAATCCAGTCTTTAAGAACTTTTTTGAGTCTATGGGCCAAAATCATAGAAAATAATTTATAAACCATATTTAATAAGGAAATTAGCCTATAGGTCTTTACCTCAGTTGCATCTCTATCTTCTTTTAACAGCAAAGTTATATTAGCTTGTTTCCATGTTTCAGGATAATGGTTTTCTTTGATGGCATTTACAGGAAGAAATACCTTTAAACCCTTTGATCTTTTTGCTCAATATGACATGTAAACTGACAAAGGAAGTAGCTAAAAGATTTTCCAGACTAATTTTGTAGATGGTCACTCACAGTATTGGAAAAACATCCAAATTCCTAAAATAGAGGAGTGGATAATTAAACTGAGAGAAGCAAAGGGATTGGACATTTTAACCGCAATCATGAGGGATAAATCAGATGAGAAAATTAAAGAGGACTGGTCAGGCTTTGATTTATTTTGTAATACTAATTATTAATTTACAATCCAGATATCACATGGAAAGTCTATATGAACATTAGAGGTTTAAAACGTATCGATACCTTGTAGGAATTTAAGTAAATTAAATAAAAGGGTCATCTTAGCTTATCTTGGAAGTAACTGAATAGTATATTTCTGACAGTTTTGTATATCAGGATGTTATTTATTGCATGTTGTATGTGTATGTTATAGGTATATGTACTTTTTTGTTGTTGTAGCTGTATTTATTATGCAAATGTCTTGGTATGTTTTTTTCATTTTTGTTTGTAAAGGATTGTTTATAAATAAATTACAAAAGAAAAAAGCGGTTTCCAACCGGATTATTTCTGCAGTTCAGATACAGCCTCAGTCGCTTATAAAGGATAGAAGAACCCAAGTCGATTTTTATCCTGTTAAAAATGGTTTTGCTTTATTTAAATAAAAGCAGTTTGCTTTTCTGTCTAATCCGTATTTTTGTTGTTCTTGTTTGTTTGTATGTCTGTTTGTTTCATTCTTGGTAACATGATTTATTCTGGTCTGTCTCCTTCCTTCTTGCCTGAAAATCTCTTAATAAGAAAATAAGGGAGACTTTTAAAACCTCCAAAAGGAGCCACTTTTGGCCTTTTTGGGGGACTAGCCTCCTCTAAGAAGCCAAAGACCAATGTTTGTGAGGAATAAGAATAAGGCTTTTATTAAAACTATGCTCCCCATTTCTGACACCTTTAAAAGCCCATGTTCCCCAGAAGAAGCGGAGCTGTGTAATAAGAAAACCCTCTCAGAAAAAAGACACAAAAGACACACAAAGAGACACACTTCCTTCCTTTTGGCCCAAGGATCCTGGCCTCCTTCTGACTCTGGAGCCTCAGGAGAGAAAGAGAAGCCTCTGTTCAACTGAAGCCTCAGAGAAGGTTCTGGAACATTATTCCCCACAGTCACAAGCAGCACAAAATGGCCACCAGAACACAAAATGGCCGTTGGAACACAAAATGGCCACCTCTGCCTGAGCACTTGGCATTTTGAGGCCTTCAGGGAACCCAAAATGGAGGATGAAAGGGCCCCAAAGTCAGAAGGGACCCCAAACAGCATTTCCAAACCTTAACAGCACCTAAAATCTTTCCTGATGCTATAATATAGAGACTCACTGAGATACTCTTTATAAATACGTCTTTCCATGTCTTTATAAATAAATAAAATTTAATAATCCTTATGCTACTACTAATAATAGTAATATTAAGTTACAACCAAGAGATTTCTCCCTGTGGCTTCTCCCCCAGAGGCCTCTGCGTATGCTCAGGAGCCCCTTCTTCTTCTTCTTCTCCTTCTTCCTCTGCAGAATCCTTCAGAGGCCTCTCTGCTCCTCTTCCTCCTCCCTAGGCTCTTCCTCTAAGCCTTTCTCCTCCTCCTCCTCCTCCACCTCCTCAGGCCCTTCTTCTAAGCCTTTCTCCTCCTCCTCCTCCTCCTCCTCCTCCTCCTCAGGTCCTTCTTCTAAGCCTTCCTCTTCCTCCTCCTCTTCCTCAGGCCCTTCCTGTATGGCCTTCCTCTTCCTCCTCCTCAGGTCCTTCTTCTAAGCCTTCCTCTTCCTCAGGCCCTTCCTATAAGCCCTTCCTCTTCCTCCTCCCCCTCAGGTCCTTCTTCTAAGCCTTCCTCCTCCTCTTTATCAGGCCCTTCCTATAAGCCCTTCCTCTTCCTCCTCCTCCTCCTCCTCCTCAGGCCCTTCCTCTAAGCCTTCCTCCTCCTCCTCCTCCTTAGGCCCTTCCTCTAAGCCTTCCTCCTCCTCCTCCTCCTCCTCCTCCTTAGGCCCTTCCTCTAAGCCTTCCTCCTCCTCTTCCTCTAAGCCTTCCTCCTCCTCCAGCCCTTCCTCTAAGCCCTCCTCCTCCTCCTCTTCCTCCTCCACCTCAGGACCTTCCTCTAAACCTTCGTCCTCCTTTTCCTCCCAGACTTTGGGGGGACAGTTGTGTGCCTTCAATTCCTTCCTGGGGATCCTAAGAAAACACTGTCACAGGATTCTCTGTAGGTTTTGTCGAAGGGGGTTTGCCATTGCCATCCTTTGAGGCTGAGAGAGTGTGCCTTGGGGGCTGGGGGTGTGCTGCGTGCCTTGAACCCGTGTCTAGTGACCCTATTCCCAGGGTTTCCTTGCCTTCAGGTTTGCCTTCCACTTTGCCCTTTGTCTTCCTCTGAGGCTGAGAGAGTGTCTACTGCCCAAGGTTCCCCCGCAGTGGGTTTCATGGCCCAGAATGGATTGCATTTCCATCATGTAGATGTGTGTTTGTGTGTGTGTGTTGTGTGCCTTCCAGTTGGCCATTGGTCTTCCTCTGAGGCTGAGAGACTGTGACTTACCCAAGGTCACCCATGGATTTTGCTATCCAAACCAAATCCCAAAGGATACCAAGGGCCCATTGTTTTTCCATCTTTTTTTGCAAACAGCAAAGCAGATCTTGCTTGCCTGGTCTTTGCATGTTCAAGAGCAGTGTTGGGCAAATGCTAAGAGCTGCCTTGTGAGGTTAGGAAGGGGGTCCTGGAAAACAGTCCTCTTCCTGTGGACCCACAGATTCAGAAAGACATGGGCCCCCCATTCAATGGGACCCCTTCCTTTGGGGCTGCTCTAAGTCCAGGAGGGTCTCTCGGGAGAAATTGGGAAAGTCAGCCTTTGAGGAGCTCTGGTCCTTAATCCTTAAAGGTTAATATCTCCAGGCTTTGCTGAGAGGGCAATATTTGGGATTTGGGCAGATCCAGGCTGCAGGGCTTTCTCAGATCTGGTTCAAAAACACTGCAGAAATGATGATGATGATGATGATGATGATGATGATGATGATGATGATGATGAATCTTCCCTTCAAACCCACAGAGCCTTGTGGACACTCAAATAGTAACAGAGGTCAAAAACACATTGCAAAAATAATCCAGTTTGCAGAAATAAACCACTTTAACTGCCCTAGTTGAGTACAGTGGTGCCTCGGGATATGAAATGATCGGGTTACGAAATTTCCGGGATACGAAAAAGTTGGATTGGCAAAAACTGTTTCGGGTTACGAAATATTTTTCGGGTTACGAAATTCATTTCGGCGCGAAAGCTATAGGCTTTCCAGTGCTAACGGAAAGCCTTCTCTTGTTTCGGGTTACGAAATTTTCGGGTTACAAAAGGAATGGCGGAACGAATTAATTTCATAACCCGAGGCACCAGTGTACTCGGGAATCCTGGGAATTTTAGTTTATTATGGCATCTGAGTTGTCTGACAGAGAAGACTAAATATCTCACAAAATTACAGTTCCCAGAATACCCTAGCATTCAGCCAGACAGTTAAAGCAGCCCTGAACTTGGACCATTGTTAGCGGTTGGCTTGGAGCCTGAATAGGGTTCTAGAAGGCTGGTGGGTTTGGTCATTGGCTGCTTGGGAAGAAGGGCTCCTTCTGGGTTTCCTTGGCAGGAAAGGAAAGGAAAGATGGGTGCCTCAAGATGCCGATGGGAGACCCCTAAACTTGGTTCCTTTGTGAGAATGCTGACCGAGGGGGAAGAGAAGGGTGATGGATTTGGTCCCCAGGGAGGCCCCAGGGCAAGCAGGGCAGGCCACACAACATTCGCTCACTCCCAAGTCAAATCCTGGTTTCCCTTCTTTTGTTCAGGACCTAAACCTGGGCCAGAAAGGATCAGGCTTTATTTGCTTTCTTCTCCTGTAACAGGTGCTTTTCCTTGCCCTTTTTACACGTGGCAGTAAAGATATGATACAGCAGGGCCTGGCATTGAGCTTCCAGTTTTCATGCATGATCTTCAGACAGGAGATGAGGCTGCCTCTTCTCCATTTTGGAGG
>JACSCI010000704.1:0-10663 GCA_016801065.1 Sceloporus tristichus | reverse complement strand
TTGCTGGAATGTTAATCTGGAAAGAGATACGTCTTGGTTGCCTTTTTTAAAGCCTTAAAGACTGGTGATATATCAGATCTCTTCCAGAGGCTATTTCTTAACTTGGAAGTGGCAGAAGAGGAGGTCCTCTGGGTAAATGCAGCCAGCCTACTTTTTAATAGTAAGACTTTACCAGATGCCCTTAATGTGTGGGGCGGATTGTATGGGAGAAGGGCATCCCATAAGTAAGCTGGATCCAAGCCATGAAGGGCTTTAAAGGTTATAACCAAGATTTTGTATTGTTCCCAGAAATTATCAGGCAACTAGTGAAGAGACTTTATTATAGGTTTAATATGGTCACCTCTAGATCTTCCAGTGACCACTTCGGGGGTCATATTTTGAATTAGATGAAGTTTCCGGACTTGGTTGAAGGGTAGCCCTTGGTAGACCGCATTGCAGAAGTCAAGACGTGAGGTTACCAGCGCATGAATCATAGTTTCTAGGTCTTCAGGTTCCAGGAAGGGACGCAGTTGGTGTATCAACTGAAACTGATAAGAGGCACTCTTGGCCATAGCATCTATCCGAGTTGACATCTGGAGCGACGGTTCCAGGAGCTCCCCCAAACTGCAAATACCGTCCTTTAGGGGAAGTGTGACCCTGTCCAGGACCGGTTGACAAACCTCCGTACCTGGATTAGGATATCCAACAACAAGTAATTCTGTTTTATCTGGATTCTGTTTTAATCTGTTTTTCCTCATACAGCCCATTACTTTCTCAAGACATTCATTCAGAGGGGAGATGCCTTCCTTTGTTGACGCTGAGGTCTGCAGCATGGAGAGATATATCCGGGTGTCACCAGCAACTGATAGCACCCCAGATGAGCTCTCCCAGAGGTTTCATGTAGATGTTAAAGAGCATTGGGGATAGGAGGGCACTCTGCGGGATGCCAAATTTAAGCTCCCTTTAGGACAAGCAACTTTCCCCAAGCATCACCATCTGGAATCTGCCCAATGCAGTGCCCCCGAACCCCAATTCCCTCAGGGTTTCCAGAAGGATGCCATGATCGATGGTATTGAAAGCCACTGAGAGATCCAAAAGGATCAACAGGGTCACACTTCATCTGTCAATACTCAAGCAGAGATCATCTACTAAGGCGACCATAGCAGTCTCGACTCCGTATCCCATCCTGAAGCCAGTTTGAAATGGGTCCAGATAATCTGCTTCATCCAAGACTGCTTAGACTTGAAGAGCAACTGCCCCATTGCTTAGAAATGAAAGATGGGAGACCAGTCTGTAATTGTTCATGTCCAAGAGATATAGAGAGGGCTTCTTCAGAAGCAGCCGTTCCACCGCTTCTTTTAAGCAAGATGGAAAACAGCCCTCTGTAAGAGATGCATCTATAATATATCTCAGGTGAGTCCTAAGTGCATCTCCTCCTTGGAGGACCAGCCATGAAGGGGAAGGGTTGAGAGGGCAAGTTGTCTTCTTCACACTTCCAAGGAGCTTGTCAACATCCTTGGTACTCACAGATTCAATTTGATCCAGTATGATCTTATTCACAGAGTCACTGGACACCTCACCTATAGCTTCTGCAATAACGTCAGCGTCCGAGTTGGCTCTTATCTGAGAGATTTTATCTACGAAATGGCCATTTAAAGCGTCACAGTGAGCTGTGGAAGGTTCTCATAATGGACTCTGGGGGGCAGGCGACTGGATCGGTTTCCAGATGCTTCCCCTCCACCTCAGGACCCCCTTTATGTTTCTCTTCACTTGGCATTTCCCTCTTTACTTTCTTCCTTCTCTTCCTTTAACCTAAACCCCACATGAGTAATCAGAAGGGAGGGTCTGTCTCTGCCCCACTTTTCAGGAGGGAGGGCGGTCCTCAAAGCTCTTTCTATTTTTGGATCACCCTGCCCCCTCCCCCCATGGCCATGCCTCTCCCCAAGGGTCCCCCTAGCTCTTTTACTCGTAATAAGCCCCCCTATGTACCTGAGCACCAAGGAATCCCCAAGGAAGGGGAAGGGAAGGAGGGAGGGAGGGAGAGGAGGCCTGGCAGGGCCCCTGCCTTTGTTTGGTGGGGGAGCAGAGGGTTTTCTTTTTTCTTATAACCCACCTCCCCAAAGGATCCTCTAGAAGACCCTCCAGACATACCTCCGAACGAATGAAGGCTCCCCCACTTCCCTCCCTCCCTCAGAATAGAGGACTATTAGAGAGGCAATGGCTTCAGGGGCTGAGGCTGCGCATGCGCACATGCCCCCAAAGCCCCCTCCATAGCATATGGAGGAATCGCCAAGGCTTTACTTATCCCGCTGGTGGCCTTTGCAGGAAGGGAAAGAGTGCTCCAGGCGTTCAGCAGCCTCCTCTCCCTCCCTCTGTCTGTGGAGAGTTGGAGGAGGTTGGAATGGAGCCCAAGGTAAGAAGCTAGACTCAGGAGGGAAAGGCAGGAAAGTAAGGCTTTGTTTTGTACATACAGCTCTGTCTGTCTATCTTAGTGTGTGTGTGTATGTGTGTGTGTGTGTGTGTGTGTGTGTGTTTGCTTCTTGTGGCTGGGAATGGAGCTGAGGACTGAAGAGAGAACAAAGTGTCAGTTTTGTGCAAATTCTGAACTTATGTGCATCAAAGAGTCCATTGTGCTGAAATAGCAAAGAACTTTATTGAGAACACATAGTCAGAAATTCAGATTTTAAGTCAGAACTGCCCTCCCCAAGCCAAAGAATACATTCAAACCCCCAAACCTCCACCTCCACCCTCTTCCAAACATAGCCCCCACCTCCAATTCCCACAGTCTATGCCCCACAGGTAACAAAGCCCCCTTTGCCATTCCCAGAAACTAGCCCCCTTTCTGCTAATACCAACCCACAACATTTTCAGTCAACGTCCCACAAATCCCAAATGCTATCATTCCCATTACTATTCTAGCCGGCTGCAACAAATCCCACCCCTCTATCTAGCTAACCTATACCACAACCCTTAATCCCCAGCCAAGTTTATAATTAAAAGCAATGATCTATACTAATAACAATAAAAACCTAAACTTAACACAATATAAATTTAAAACAGATATATGGACAGACAAACCGAACACACAAAATCACAAGGGTCTTTTCTTATCACAACTGGATAGAACATATATTTTTTGTATTCCTTCTTGACTTCTTGTTAGTTCACTGCTGGGATTTCTGTGGCTTTTCTTCTGTGTGGATTCTTTGATGTCTCACTTGGTGTGACTTTGAAGTAAAACATTTCCCACAATGCTGGCATTTGTATGGCTTCTCTCCTGTGTGGACTCTCTGATGTGTCTCTAGGCTTGACTTCTGAGAAAAACATTTCCCACAATGTTGGCATCTGTATGGCTTCTCTCCTGTGTGGACTCTCTGATGTATCACTAGGTCTGACTTCTGAGAGAAACATTTCTGACAATGCTGGCATTTGGATGGCTTCTCTCCTGTGTGGACTCTCTGATGCATCACCAGGTTTGACTTCAAGGAAAACCATTTCCCACAATGCTGGCATTTGTATGGCTTCTCTCCTGTGTGGACTCTCTGATGTCTCATTAGGTGTGCCTTCCAAGAAAAACATCTCCCACAATGTTGGCATTTGTGTGGCTTCTCTCCAGTGTGGACTCTTTGGTGCATGACAAAGATTGACTTGTAAGCAAAATGTTTCCCACAATGCTGGCATTTATGTGACTTCTTTCCTGTGTGGACTCTCTCCTGACTCAAGTGTTTTGCTGTAAAGGACAATGACAGATGAGACTGAAAATCAGAGTTAAGAGAGTAGGGTGTTATCCCATGATTTAGCCCTCATTAACCCCTCCTTATTAGAGATTAAATTAAGAAAGTTTCTGTGAGTAACCCAAGCATGACCCTGCTGCTTAAGCCCCTAAATCCATGGAACGATCGTATCCTTACTCATAGGAGCTACCAAATTATGGGGACTGCCTTGAGGGAGTCTGTGGAAGCAGATAGTCAAAGGACTAAAAAATATTCCATTAACCATGTGCAAAAATACTGTGATTGACAGGTGGCATCATATCCTGTGAGACTGCCATAGAGTCCTGAGTCAGAGCCCAAGGCATGATGGAAGCTAACTGCAGAGGATGCTTCATTCTGTTTGGCTCCAGGAGATGACTCACAACCAATAGAGTATACAGCTCACATGCAGATTGGTGTGGATTGGATTGGAGTTCTGTGTACAAGAGATGGTGAAGTTGATGGAAGTTGGAGAGGAGAGCTTGCAAATAGTTGTATCATTTTGCAACTCAAGAGAGAGAACTTCCATGGATTTTGATGAAATCAACTGTGTCTGTCACTTATTTTTCACTGTGGAAAGTGGTTAGTGCATTGCCAATATCTATATCTGGATATCTGCTTCTGTACTCTGCTATGTTATTATTGCGCTGCATCTGGGAGCATCTGAGATTGTGCTATATATTGGCTTTTCAACGCAATTGGAATTCAGAGCCAAGATGCACCTGAGAGCCAGTGTGCTAATCCTTTGTCTGTGATATTTGCACGAAGCACCCGTTGCATTCAATTTGGTTTCAGACCATTCTTCCCCCCAGGAAACATTCTGAAGTGATTTAATCCTTTTTGAACACTCGGTTTCTTCCCCCAAGCAACAATGACAGCAGGGGTCGGCAACCTCCGGCCCACGGGCCGGATGCGGCCCGCGGAAGCCTGTCGCCTGGCCCCTGGCTGCTGTTGCCACCACCGCCACCACCCGTCACGGCTTTTCACTGCTCTGGGTGCCGCCATTTTGGGCGGCAAAATGGCGGCGCCCATAGCGGCCTCTGGGGCTATGGGCAGCGCCATTTTTTCGCCCAAAATGGCGGCGCCCAGAGCGGTGAAAAGTTGCAATGGGCGGCCACGGCGGCAGGCCTCTAGGAGGCCCGCTGCCGTTTCTGGGGCCCTCCAGGAGGGCTCCGAGGGCGGCAGGGGGCCTCTGGGGGCCCCTTTGTCGTCCCTGGGGCCCTCCAGGAGGGCTCCGAGGGCGGCAGGGGGCCTGTGGGGGCCCCTTTGTCATCCCTGGGGCCCTCCAGGAGGGCTCCGAGGGCGGCAGGGGGCCTGTGGGGGGCCCTTTGCCGTCCCTGGGGCCCTCCAGGAGGGCTCCGAGGGTGGCAGGGGGCCTCTGAGGGGACCTTTGCCGTCGCTGGGGCCCTCCATGAGGGCTCTGATGGCGGCAGGGGGCCTCTGGAGGCCCGGTGCCATTGCTGGGGCCCTCTAGGGGGCCCTCCAGCACTGGCATCCCCCACCAGCTTTTTTGCTGGTCTCTGACGGGGCCTGGGGCCCCGTCAGGGGCCAGCAAAGATGGGGAGGCCTGTCCCCCGGAGGGTGGAAGCTCCGTCCCTGGCATGTGGCCCCACCCCGGAGGGTGGAAGTTCCACCCCGGCACGTGGCCCGCCCCGGTTGGTTGAAGCTCCACCCCCAGCTTCGGCCCCCCAGTCGCCTGAGGTACTGCAACTCGGCCCCCGGCTCAAAAAGGTTGCCTACCATTGAATTACACTGAATTACTAAGGCCTTTTAATGATAGCTGTCCCCATGGATCATGACTGAATATTTACAGTATAAATATCTGTCCTGGATGGCTGTTCGTTGACGTCAGTCCAATTACAGCCAGACAGTCTGTGGGTTTACATGGCTAAGCACCTCAATGCTCTTGCCAACGCCAATTGTTGCAGGACTTCCTGACTTCTCTTCCCATTTCGAACCCTCAGCAATTGGAATCCAGATCCACCTAGGTAAAGTATTACCATTATGAAAGTCTTACATCTCTTGACCACTCCCACCTGATATCTAGTTGTTGTCCATGTGTGAACCCTTACGTGTGTGTGTGTTTTGCTTTCCCCCTGAATAAAACAAAAACCCCATTTCAACTGCCTTTGGAGCTCTTTGTGCTTCCGGGCCTGGTATAGTTGGACTGAATCCCAAGGTCACTCTTGTCCCAACCAAACTATATCTCTCTTTTCAGCTAAGTACCAAATTCCCGTAAAAGCATCACACTTGCAAGTGTCCTTCCCAAACTCCAGCATTTTGGATAACAAAGGGCCTCTGGAATCAACCATGGAGCTAAACAAACTCAGGTTGGAGAAAAACATTAGAGAAAAAGGAATTTGTGTGTCACCTTTCCTCTCTTGATAGACATTGCTAATAATTACTATATGGAACCCCTTAATATCCCTGAAAACAAGAGCCTGAGCCATGTTCTCACCAGTTCACTCAATCCAGTTCTTAAAATCTGTGAGGTTGGTGGCTGCCTCCCAATCCCCAAGGCCCCTCTCCTGGCCCTTCCCAGAGGTCCCTTCCTCTCCGCACAGAGCTAAGCGATCCTGGCTTTGTTCCTGCCTTCCCCTCCTGGCTCCCAGAGGCCTGATCCCCTTCCCTTTCTCCCTCCACTCCCCAACCTCCCCTCTTGCCCATCTGCACTGCTTTACCATTTCACCCTCAGCATCTCTTCCCTGCCTTTCTATTTTTCACATTCCCTCCATCTCTCTATCACAGACAGAAACACACCCACAGAGAGTGTGTGATGCATAAAAGGGACACTTTGAGGCCCATTTGTTGAGAAAGGCAGTATAATCAATATACAAATAATTCATTGGGAAAAGCAGAGCAAATGGGTTTGGGACCTGGACTCCAATTTTGGTGAGGGTCAAGTGCCAGAGAGCAGCCATAAAACAGCCTTAAGACATTTCTAAGGAGTTTATCAAACATGAGGAATTTCTCTTAATTTCGAATGAAAAGAAAGTAGGGCCAGAACGCATTCACATCAAGTTGCTAGTTTAGCGCAATTATGTGAATGTGTATTGTGTTCGAACTGGCTCCCTCTTGCCTGAAAATAGCATGCCATGGCCCGAATTTGCGTGTGGCAGTCTATCACGCAATAACGTGAAACCACATGATTGTATTCAGATTGCCATCAGAATATACTTCCAATTCCCCTTGTCTGATAAACTCCTAAGACAGGTATGGACTACTGTTGTTGATGGGGGGAGGTGGTCATATTGGACCCCAGGGGATCTCAGGGCACCCCCACATGGTATTTCCTTGATGGGGGGGGGATAAATAATATTTTGCCCTTCAATATCCGACAGCATTCCTTTGGGGAAGTGCCACTTTCTCTGAGCCACTGCAGGGTCAAGGCATGCATTTTACCCAAGAAGCCTCTCCAGACTCTCAAAAGGCGGGAATAGGGGCCAAAAAAGCGAGGCAACTTGGTCAGGGATAGGCTAAGGAGCATTTGGAGCCAAAAAGCATTTCTCTCCATGGTTCCTTCCCATAAAATCCTAGAATTGACAGTTTAAATTAGGATATTTAGAATCCATAGATAGTGGAGAGCAATAGTGTCTCTCTAAATTACAAATTCCAAGATTTCACAAAAAGTTGCTATGACAGTTAAACTATGTGTGAAAGGGATGTAGGAGTCCTAGTAGACCACAACTCGAACATGCGTCAACAGTGTGATGCAGCAACTAAAAAGGCCAATGTGATCCTAGGCAACATCAATACGAGTATAGTGTTATGTCAGTGGGTTGGACTGGATAGCTCTTCTAGTTTCTTTCAATTCTATGATTCTACGTTATTGATTAAGGGAAGTAATAGTGCAACTCTATTCTGCTTTCTTCAGGCCTTCACTTGGAATACTTTGTCCACTTCTGGTCAGCACAATTCAAAACGGATGTTGATAAGCTGGAGTGTATCCAAAGGAGAGCAATGAAAATGGTGAAGGGTCTGGAAACCATCAAGCCCTATGAGGAGTGGTTTAGGCAGCTGGGAATGTTTAGCCTGGATACCTAGCTAATACCCCAGAGGACAGGATCATAATTCGAAATGACTTGAATAGACTAGAAAGCTGGGCCAAAGCTAACAAAATGAAATTCAATATGGAGAAAAGTAAGTTATTGTACTTAGGGCGGAAATATGAAATGCACAGATATAGGATGGGGGAAACCTGGCTGAATGAAACTACTTGTGAAAGGTATCTAGGAGTCCCAGTAGACCACAAGTTGAACATGAGTTAACAGTGCGATGCGGCAGCTAACAAGGCCAATGCGATTTTAGGCTGCATCAATAGAAGTATAGTGTCTAGATCAAGGGAAGTAATAGTGTCACTCTATTCTGCTTTGGTCAGGCCTCACCTGGAATACTGTGTCCAGTTTTGGGCACCACAATTCAAAACGTATGTTGAGAAACTGGAACACATCCAAATGAGGGCAACTAAAATGGCTGGACGGCCATCTGTCAGGGATGCTTTGATTTAGATTTCCTACATGGCAGGGGCTTGGAGTGGATGGCCCTTATGGTCTCTTCCAACTCTGAGATTCTATGAGCCTATTCCAGCTCTATGATTCTATAATTCTAAAGTGGAATCATAGTGCCATGATAATGTAGAATGAAAGGGCCCTCAGTCTTCATAGGAAGGGCAATAAATTCAGCTTCCTTACCCACAGAGGCCACATTTTCATAAGTCTCAATCATCACATAATTGTACGTAAGTCTCTGCTTCTTTGTCAACATTTTCCATTCATCCTCAGTGAAGTATACAGCCACATCCGCAAAGGTCACCTGCAAAAGAAAATAGCCTTCATTCACAGAATGACTAACAAAAAAAAAAAAAAAAAAAGGGGGGGGGGAGGGGGCACATGATGCATCCCAAAATCATTTGATCACCTCAGTATTTAGTCCAGGAAAGAAACTTTAAATTCTGTTAGCAAGAAAAAAAGCTACTGCTTTTGAAATCCAGTTTGTCTCAAATTCTTTCAATATAACATACAATATAAGAAACAATATAATTTAAGCCATAGGTGGGATATTGATGATGGATTAGGATACTGATTATCCCGACACTTTTGTACATTGAGCCTCCAAAGATTATAGTGCATGTAGCCATTTGTTGCCAAATTTCAGAGGCAAATGTCATTTTTAAAAAGCAGTTCTGGGGAGCACTGTGGGCTTGAGGGCCACGAGGCCACCCCCACTTTATATCCAGTGATATTCTCCCATATCACCCAATGTTTCACAGCTGGGAAAAACAAGACACATGTGGGCAAGCAACACCAGAAAGTGGTGAAGATGGTAAAAGTTGTTTATGAGGAAGATCACACAAGCGGGAAAGGGCACAGCAGTTTGCTTTTGCCTCAGACTCCTAGCAAGGACATGTCCCTGCCCCCTTCTTTCTTCTCCTCTCCCCATTTTGGAGTTGATGGGGTGCAAACTCCTTGGCATTCATTATGCAGAAACTGAAGTGACCTGAAGGGGGAAAGTGGGTGGAAGAGAAAGAAACCAGGACTTTTTAAAAGCCCCCGAAATAATGGGGTGACAGAGGATTAACCAGGACTGTCTCTGCCAAAATTGAACATTATTTTATTTGCTTCCTTTCATAAATTGGCCCAGCAGAGACACAGATGAAGCTATAAGGATAGTGACTCACCGAAGAGTTGTTGTACCTCGGCAGCCTCTTTCTGTTGGAGCCCAGCTCCCTCCGCTTGGCCTCTGTGTTGGCCATCAGGTGGGGAGGGGTCCTGGTGGTTCTACACTTGGGTCACTTGCAGAAAGAGAGGCCCCAAAGCCATGTACAAGGGGTGCAAGATGAAGTTCCTGAGAAAAGGGATCAGAGTTAGGACTGGCTTGGCAAGAAATCCTGCATCGCTCAAAGACACACAGAACAGCATCCTGAGAATTCTAAATACTCCTCCTTAAAAATGCAAATCCCAGAATGCAACAGGAGGAAGCTAGAGGAGTCAAAGTGGAATTGTAGTACACTGGTACCCCGGGATACGAAATGATCGGCTTACGAAATTTTCGGGATACGAAAATCGCGGCTTGGACAAAACTGTTCCGGGTTACGAAAGATTTTTCGGGTTACGAAATTCTTTTCGGCGCGAAATTCAAATGATGCAAAGTGCATCTACTGGCTTTCCAGGGATTTGCAGGGCTAACGGAAACCTAAGGGGGCTGGGTTAGGCTTAGCTGTGGCGCGAAATTTGAATTTCGTTAGCAGCAGTGATTGGCTTGCGAAATCAAGCCAATCAATTGGATTGGCTAACGAAATTGGGGGGGGTGGCTTGCCTTGAGAAATAAAAGCCGGCTTCCATTGATCTGCCCCCTTTGTCTGGCCCTTGGACTGCTGAGAAAGAGTCTCTTTGGAGCTCTAACTTGGTTGCGGTTCAGACTTTTCCTGGCTTTCTGGCTTTGGACTTTTGGACTTTTTCTGGCTTTTGCCGTATCTTCTGGCTTTTGCCATATCTTCGGATCAAGACCGGCATTCAGCAATTTCTCTACCGGTAAGTTGATGGATTTTTACCTTCTTCTTGT
Source organism: Sceloporus tristichus (assembly GCA_016801065.1). Lineage (NCBI taxonomy): Eukaryota > Metazoa > Chordata > Lepidosauria > Squamata > Phrynosomatidae > Sceloporus > Sceloporus tristichus. The sequence goes on along the minus strand of JACSCI010000704.1, from coordinate 371 downwards.
GGGGTGGGCTGGGGTGAGACAGTGTGACCATGCTTTTGCTGGGGGGTGCTGGTTTTTTTTTTTTTTTTTTCTTCAAAGTGTGGATTGTGGGTTTTGCTACTGGCATTTTCTGATTTGGGGATGATGGGTTTGGTGTGCAGGGATGCCTTTTTGGGTTTTTTTGGCTGTTAGTGTGGCATGCTCTGAATTGTGGATTATGGGCTTCATTTGCTGGGAAGGCTTTTTTTGGGTTTTTTTGCTGTTAGTGTGCCATGCTCTAAATTGGGGATGATAGGCCACAGCTGCTGGATTGCTTTTTTTGGGTTTTTTTTTTCTGTTAGTGTGCCATGCTCTGAATTGGGGATGATAGGCCACAGCTGCTGGATTGCTTT
>JACSCI010000703.1:0-27152 GCA_016801065.1 Sceloporus tristichus | reverse complement strand
CCTCCCTTCGAGGCTGAGAGAGTGTGTCTTGGCCAAGGTGGGCATCCAAACCCTGGGCTCCCTTTCCCCATGACCTCTTGGAAACATGGCTGTTTTTGTGTGTTGTGACTTTGAAGGACTCTCCTGGCATGCAAGGCTTGTTGGGGGGGAGTACCTCCCTTCGAGGCTGAGAGAGTGTGTCTTGGCCAAGGTGGGCATCCAAACCCTGGGCTCCCTTTCCCCATGACCTCTTGGAAACATGACTGTTTTTGTGTGTTGTGACTTTGGAGGACTCTCCTGGCATGCAAGGCTTGTTGGGCGGGGCAGTGCCTCCCTTCGAGGCTGAGAGAGTGTGTCTTGGCCAAGGTGGGCATCCAAACCCTGGGATATAAGAAAATAACAACAACAACAATATCTGGGTATTGTAGTTTTGTGAGACATTTAGCCTTCTTTGTCAGAGAGCTCTGGTGGCACAACATACTACAAATCCCAGGATTTTCCATAGCATTAAAGTATTGTCGAACTGGATTATTTCTGCAGTGTGCAGCCTTATTAGACTGCAGTTCCCAGCAGTCTGTGGTGCTCCTCTTTTTTGTTGTTGCAAAAATCCAGAAATGACTGTTTTTGAAAACATGAGTCCATTCTCAGGAGAAATGTCCAGAGTAGAGTCTGAGTCTCCTTTCTCTGGACTTCCAAAACCCCAAACTGACCCTGAGGGCATCTGGTCTGATCCCAGCTCAAGGAAACTTGGGAATCCTGAAGATTTAGATCAATTACTGAATTATTGAATTATACAAGGAATAGTGATCTCAGGGTTTTCCTGAAGCTCAGTGTGCAGAAGCACAACATTATTTTAAAAATATTGTGCATTAAATTACCTTCAGTCTATGTCTATGAGATGCATATGAGACATACATGGATCCCATCTCCCCTTATATCCCATTAGACATACTGTATAAAAATATACCAAACTCTGAAAAACTCCGAAATCCAAAATACATCTAGTCCTCAGCATTTTGGGTAAGGGGTATTATTGTTATTATTATTATTATTACTATTGCATGATCCAAGCATCACCTTGGAAAAGGTGCAGAGAGAGAGAGATGGTCATGTCCTGCCTCTGAGGCTGAGAGAATGTGACCCTCACAAAAGAGAATGTGGGAAAATGAGGATCTGCTGAACTTTTCCCCTGCCATTCACTTCTCCTTTTGTCTCTTGTCCCTTTAGACTGCAAGCCTGAGGGCAGGGAAATATCTAGTAATTTGTAAGCTGCTCTGATAGCCTTTTGGCTGAAGAAGAGCTGGGCATAAATTATTATTATTATTTGACATCCCCCTTTGACATCCCCACCTCCTTCTTCTCTTTTGTGAGAATTTGAATGGCAGAGCATGATGTAAAGTGGAGAAGGCTCCCTCCTTTTGTTCTGTTTTGTTTTTCACACTAACAAAGGAAATAGCCCCTGGTAAAAGCCAGGATGAATGGTAGCTTTTCTTACGCAAAATACCCAAATACTGGAGGTCAAATTTTTCAGCTCAAAGTTTCTCTCTTCCCTTCATTTTGAAATTATTAAAAATAAAATTCTTACTCATTGATTGAGAAGTGCTCAGAAATTTCTTCTCTCTAAAATATTATCGAAATTGTCAAATTAGGCATATTTCTCCTAATTTTCGAATTTTGGAGAATATTCTTTACATCCCTCATGAGGATGGCCAAAGTTGTTTATTGGGAAGATCACACAAGCTATGAAGGGCACAGCAGTTTGCTTTTGCCTCAGCCTCCTGGCAAGGGAAGACCCTGGCAACTTATCTCCTCTCCTCTCCCCCCTTTTGAGTTGATGGGGTGCAAACTCCTTGGAAGTCATTTTGCAGCAACTGAAATGAGTTGAGGAGAAGGAGGAAAGTGACTGGAGGAGAGAGAAAACAGGATATTTTTGAAAGCATCTGAAAAAGTAGGGTGACAGAGGATTAACCTGAACTTTCTCTGCCAAACTGGGACAATATGTTCTCCACTTGCTTTCATGAGCTGGCCCAACAACGACACAAATGAAACTAATAGTAAGGATGGCAACTCACCAAAGAGTTGTTGTACTTCAACCACCTCTTTCTCTTGGAGCCCAACTTCCTCTGCTTGGCCTCTGTGTTGGCCATTAGGTGGGTAAGGGGGAGGGTGTCCTGGTGGTCCTGCAGTTGGGTCTCTTCCAGCAAAATATGCCCCAAAGCTGTGTACAAGGGGACCGATATGAAGTTCCTGAGAAAAGAGACTAGGGTTAGGCTTTGTTTGTCAAAAAATCCCGCATCACTCAAAGACACAGAGAACAGCATGGTGCTAGTGAAATACACAGGTGACATATGCCTTCTTTGGGCCAATGCAGAGATGGGTATCCCCTTCCTCCCTCTTCACCAAAGCCCCCTGGACCTAGCATAGATTCACTGCAGCTCCCCTACACAACAGATACTCCATGTTAAAATGCTTTTGACATTGCTATGTTGCGCAGCACATGAGGCAACATGTTAATGTATGGCACCAGATTCTCCACCTTGACTGTAGTCAGTAGATTGTGAGCTGAAGAAACACCTGTTGCTTTCTCAATGAGCAGAGGGACACTTTAGTCTTCTCTCAGATGAGGCTTTTATGCATATAAGAAGTTCCCCTGTGTACAACACTATATACATCGACACCCTCCACCATCCACACCAGTAACAACCCACTCTGAGGCACACACTGTCTGACTCTTCCTCAGTGACAGTTGAGAATGACAGTTGACAGTTGCATCAACATTCCAGTGATGCACTGTTTAAATGCTGACACATCTAACTGCCACTAGAGCTGTCAATGACTTCCACAACAGCTCCACCTAGTGGCCACATGCATGTCATATCCTCAGACCTGTTCACCATGGTCCTGACACTCCATGCCTTGTGAGAGTGGAGGGGGGTCAGGGGATGGGGAATTGGAGAGGACCCTGGCTATGTCCCTGGAGCTAGATGTGAAATGAGCGCATCATCTGCTGAAACCTCCTGACCTCCCCAGTGGCCCTCAGAGGAGAAGGCCTTCCTTTGGCTTCTGGCTAGAGAAACACAGCTGGATGCTTCTCCAATGCCTCGCACCCAACACTCTCATCAGGCATGGAATGAACATGGAGCATGGCTTCCACAATTCCCATGTTTCATTCTGTAGTCCTTCTAATTTCACATCTATTTTAAACCTCTCCCTCATTTGATGATAAAGATATCAGTGACAATCTAGGCCAGATTCTTAGGTTCTTCTTGTGTTTTGATCTCTAGTTTTCCTTGCGATTCTTTCAGGACATCCTTGTATCTCAACCATTTAGTTTTCTGGATACCTTTCCTCCCAAAAAGAGCCTCATGCGGCAAACACCATAAAGGTATTTTTGGAGATATTCTACACTTGTTTTTCCCCCAGATCTTCAATAGAGCTTTTCTTACAAAATGATATCAGGTTTCTTTATGAACTTTCTCTTTACCGTAAATTAGGTATCCATGCCACCCAAATCTTAAATATTCACCCTCCAGAGATAACAACTGTTCATTCTCTAACACAAACCATTCTCTAATCCAAACTAAACAACAAGCAGCATCATAAAGTTTTAAGTTTGGTAAACCCAGCCCTCCTCTACTTTTGTCATCAGAAAGTATTTTCGTTTCTGTCCTGGGTCTTTTTTTTTAATTCCAAATTAATTTTGAGATTTCCTTTTGCCATAGATTCAATGGTTTTTCATTCTGGATGATGGGTATCGCTTGGAACAGAAACAGTATTTCAGGAAGGAAATTCATTTGGATCAGTGATATTTTTCCTAATAGCAATAAGTGTAATTTCCCCCATTTTTCTAGGTCTTTTCTGATTTCCTTCCATGTGTCTCATAGTTATTGTGAAATGGATCTGAGTTTTTATTTGTTAAATTTATTCCTTGATATTTAACTTTCTTTCCCACTTTAAATCCACTAATTTCTTCCAGGATTTGTTCTTCCTTTCCCCATATTTTTGTTATTATTGTTGTTTTGTCTCTGTTTACTTTTAGTCCTGAAACATATTCCAATTCCACTATTACATCCATCAATTATCTTGTGCCTTTTTCTGGGTTCTCCAGGGAATACAAATGTCGTCTGAGAAGACTCTCATTTTAAACTCAATGTATTTTAATGTTTAATCCATTGATCTTATTTTCTAATCTTATCCCATTATTCAGTGCTTCAAGGATCAGAATGAACAAAAGGGGTGAAAGTGGGAAAGCTTGCCATTTACCTTTAGAAGTCTTAAACTCTTCTGGTTTTTATAGTTAACAATTAGTCTTTGATCTTTATCCATCTATAATAAGAAGCTCCTATTTCGATTTTTCAAGTGCCACAAATAACACATCCCATCCTATGTTATTGAAGGCCTTTTCTAAAAAGATAAGTGTTTTTTTTGTTGTGCCTTTGAAAATATTCAATTATATTTCAGATGTTTTGTATGTTATCACTGACTTGTCCTTATGAATCCAGTGTTTGAGACCTTTTTTGAGTCTATGGGTCAAAATCATAGAAAATAATTTATAATCCATATCTAATAAGGAAATTAGCCTATAGCTCTTTACCTCAATTGCATCTCTATCTTCTTTTAACATCAAAGTTATATTAGCTTGTTTCCATGTTTCAGGATAATGGTTTTCTTTGATGGCATTTACAGGAAGAAATACCTTTAAACCATTTGATATTTTTGCTCAATATGACATGTAAACTGAAAAAGGAAGTAGCTAAAAGATTTTCCAGACTAATTTTGTAGATGGTCACTCACAGTATTGGAAAACCATCCAAATTCCTAAAATAGAGGAGTGGATAATTAAACTAAGAGAAGCAAAGGGATTGGACCTTTTAACCGCAATCATGAGGGATAAACCAGTTGAGAAAACTAAAGAGGACTGGTCATGCTTTGATTTATTTTATAATACTAATTATTAATTTACAATCCCAGATATCATATGGAAAGTCTACATGAACATTAGAGGTTTAACACGTATCGATACCTTGTAGGAATTTAAGTAAATTAAATAAAAGGGTCATCTTAGCTTAACTGGGAAGTAAATCAATAGTACATTACTGACAGTTTTGTATATCAGGATGTTATTTATTGCATGTTGTATGTGTATGTTATAGGTATATTTCCAACCGGATTATTTCTGCAGTTCAGATACAGCCTCAGTCAGTTATAAAGGATAGAAGAACCCAATTCATACTTTTATCCTGTTAAAAATGGTTTTGCTTTTTTAAATAAAAGCAGTTTGCTTTTATGTCTAATCCTTATTTTTCTTGTTCTTGTTTGTTTGTATGTTTGTTTGTTTCATTCTTGTTAATATGAATTATTCTGGTCTGTCTCCTTCCTTCTTGCCTGAAAATCCATTAATAAGGAAACTGAGGACACTTTAAAACCTCCCAAAGGAGCCACTTTTGGCCTTTTTTGGGGGACAAGTCTCCTCTTAGAAGCCAAAGCCCAATGTTTGTGAAGAAGAAGAATAAGGCTTCTATTAAAACTATCCTCCCCATTTTTGATCCCTTTTAAAACCCAGAAGGAGCAGAGCTGTGTAATAAGAAAACCCTCTCAGGAAAGAGACACAAAAGACACACAAAGAGACACACTTCCTTCCTTTTGGCCCAAGGATCCTGGCCTCCTTCTGACTCTGGAGCCTCAGGAGAGAAAGAGAAGCCTCTGTTCAACCGAGGCCTCAGAGAAGGTTCTGGAACCTTATTCCCAACAGTCACAAGCAGCACAAAATGGCCACCAGAAGACAAAATGGCTGCTGGAACACAAAATGGCCGCCTCTGCCTGAGCACTTGGCAGTTTCAGGCCTTCAGGGAACCGAAAATGGAGGATGAAAGGGCTCCAAAGTCAGAAGGGACCCAAACAGCATTTCCAAACCTTAACAACACCTAAAATATTTCCTGATGCTAAAATATAGAGACTCACTGAGATACTCTTTATAAATACGTCTTTTCATGTCTTTATAAATAAATAAAATTTAATAATACTAATGCTACTACTAATAATAGTAATAATAAGTTACAACCAGGAGATTTCTCCCTGTGGCTTCTCCCCAGAGGCCTCTGCGTATGCTCAGGAGCCCCTTCTTCTTCTTCTCCTTCTTCTTCTTCTACAGAATCCTCCAGAAGTCTCTCTGCTCCTCCTTCTTCTCCTCAGGCTCTTCCTCTAAGCCTTTCTCTTCTTCCTCCTCTTCCTTAGGCCCTTCCTATAAGCCCTTGCTCTTCCTCCTCCTCCTCAGGTCCTTCTTCTAAGCCTTCCTCCTCTTCCTCAGGGCCTTCCTTTAAGCCCTTCCTCTTCCTCCTCCTCTGGTCCTTCTTCTAAGCCTTTCTCCTTCTCTTCCTCAGGCCCTTCCTATAAGCCCTTCATCTTTCTCCTCCTCCTCCTCCTCAGGCCCTTCCTCTAAGCCTTCCTCCTCCTCCAGCTCTTCCTATAAGCCCTTCCTCTTCCTCCTCCTCCTCCTCAGGACCTTCCTCATAGCCTTCCTCCTCCTCCAGCCCTTCCTATAAGCCCTTCCTCTTCTCCTCCTCCTCCTCCTCAGGACCTTCCTCTAAGCCTTCCTCCTCTTTTCCTCCCAGACTTTGGGGGAGAATTGTGTGCCTTCAATTCCTTCCTGGGGATCCTAAGGCAACACTGTCACAGGAGTCTCTTTGTAAGTTTTGTCGAAAGGTGTTTACCATTGTCATCGTTTGAGGCTGAGAGAGTGTGCCTTGGGGGCTGGGGGTGTGCTGCGTGCCTTGAGCACGTGTCTAGTGACCCTATTCCCAGGCTTTCTTTGCCTTCATGTTTGCCTTCGACTTTGCCCTTTGTCTTCCTCTGAGGCTGAGAGAGTGTCTGCTGCCCAAGGTTCCCCCGCAGTGGGTTTCATGGCCCAGAATGAATGCCATTTCTATCATGTAGGTGTGTGTGTGTGTGTGTAGGTTTGCCTTCCAGTTGGCCATTGGTCTTCCTCTGAGGCTGAGAGAATGTGACTTACCCAAGGTCACCCATGTTATATAATGGGACTTGAGCACCCATGGATTTTGCTATCCAAACCAAATCCCAAAGGATACCAAGGGCCCATTGTTTTCCCATCTTTTTTTGCAAACAGCAAAGCAGATCTTGCTTGCCTGATCTTTGCATGTTCAAGAGCAGTGTTGGGCAAATGCTAAGAGATGCCTTGTGAGGTTAGGAAGAGGGTCCTGGAAAACAGTCCTCTTCCTCTGGACCCACAGACTCAGAAAGACATGGGCCCCCCATTCAATAGGACCCCTTCCTTTGGGGCTGCTCTGGGGCCAGGAGGGTCTCTCAGGAGAGATTGGGAAAGTCATCCTTTGAGGAGTTCTGATCCTTAAAGGTTAATATCTCCAGGCTTTCCTGAGAGAGCAATATTTGGGATTTGGGCAGATCCAGGCTGCAGGGTTCTCTCAGATCTGGTTCAAAAACACTGCAGAAATTATGATGATGATAATGATGATGATGATGATGAATCTTCCCTTCAAACCCACAGAGCCTTGTGGACGCTCAAATAGTAACAGAGGTCAAAAACAGATTGCAGAAATAATCCAGTTTGCAGAAATAAACCACTTCAACTGCCCTAGTTCAGTACTCAGGAATCCAGGGAAATTTAGTTTATTATGGCATCTGAGTTGTCTGACAGAGAAGACTAAATATCTCACAAAACTACAGTTCCCAGAATTCCCTAGCATTCAGCCAGACAGTTAAAGCAGCCCTGAACTTGGACCATTGTTAGCGGTTGGCTTGGAGCCTGAATAGGGTTCTAGAAGGCTGGTGGCTTTGGTCGTTGGCTGCTTAGGAAGAATGGCTCCTTCTGAGTTTCCTTGGCAGGAAAGGAAAGGAAAGGTGGGTGCCTGGAGATGCCGATGGGAGACCCCTAAATTTGGTTCCTTTGTGAGAATGCTGACTGAGGGGGAAGAGAAGGGTGATGGATTTGGTCCCCAGGGAAGCCCCCGGTCAGGCAAGGCAGGCCACACAACATTTGCTAACTCCCAAGTCAAATCCTGGTTTCCCTTCTTTTGCCCAGGACTTAAACCTGGACCAGAAAGGATCAGGTTTTATTTGCTTTCTTCTCCTGTAACAGGTGTTTTTCCTTGCCCTTTTTACACATGGCAGTAAAGATACGATACATCAGGGCCTGGCATTGAGCTTCCAGTTTTCATGCATGGTCTTCAGACAGGAGATGAGGCTCCCTCTTCTCCATTTTGGAGGGAGCCCAATTCCAGGAAAGAGGAAAGGGCTCTGTGCAAACATCCAGATCAGATGTGAGAGCAGTAGCTTATTATAATTTGCGAGGCTTAATTCATTGGTTTCTTCAACTAGAAAAAATGCAGGGGTCTATGGATTGGTTTAGTTTCTTGCTTTCTCTCAGTTGTGGTGGTACAAGGGCTCACTACTATACTCTGCATTCGCCATCTGGCTAGAAAGAAGGAGGCTAAATTAAATGCTTTTTATCCTTAGGTTTTTGTGGATTTTTTGGGCTATGTGGCCATGTTCTAGAAGAGTTTCTTCCTGACGTTTCGTCAGCATGTGTGGCTAGAATCTCTGAAGATGAACGTCAGAAGAAACTCTTCTAGAACGTGACCACATAGCCCGAAAAACCCACAAAAAGCTATGGAAGCCGGCCATGAAAGCCTTCGACTTCACGCTTTTTATCCTGTCTCTCCAAGCAAGTGAGAAAGAATAATTCTCTCATTTCTCCTTGATCTGGGAACAGACCTTTAAAATTTTCTCTCTTCATTTCTACACAGGAAAGTATATTGAGTAGATTTGAATGACAAACTGTGAGCGACTGTGGTTTGTAATTTATGCATTAGGCTGAAAGAGATCTCTAGAGGCCCTGCCCCAGGTCCTAGGTTTTAGCTCACAAACCTCAGGACCTGAATTCACAACCCTATAAGAGAGATGGAGGGACACCAGAAAGTAGGCAACCAAAGTCCTATGCATATTATCCAATTGTACCAGTTTGGTGCCATGTTAACGGCTATGGATCCATCATACAGAAACCTGGGAATGGGGTGCTTAGAACTGGATGCTTGGTAGAGAGCCCCAGTGCAGTCCTTCATGAGTTGCTATATAATTCTAAGTACCTGAAACATGAAATGCCAGGATTCTGTTGGACAGAGTCCTCTAAATTTCATGGTATAAAAGTACTAGGTTTGGGCAATGGAGATACAGCCCAGGTGCCAAAAATGACCCATAGCAATTCTGGACAGACTCTTTCAGTCTCTGTCTATATTGGTAGAGGGGCTATTTACACCAAGAAACCCATGGATCCTCAAGGGATCTCCAGTTTATGTATTTTATTTATATCCATCCATCCTTTCTCCCAATATAGGGACTCAGGGTGGCTAACAGCAAATTTAATACAGTACAAATTCAAAACAATAACAATATTTTTTTTAAAAAAAATTAAATTATTTATACAGTTGGACCTTGAAAATAGTAAATTGCATCAAAAACCACATGCAAACCTTGACCTCTGAATTGCAGTTCAAACCTTATCTCTGTTTGGCTTAGGATCCAGCCCTTCAGGCATCAGCATTTCCAGAAAGGAGAGAAAGTGGAAGTGTGAAATACCTTTTGTTTGGAGGAAGTGTCTATCCAGATTCTGTCCTGTAAAACTATTAGAGCCCCCTTTGATGCTGTCTTTGATGCAGAACATATGATTTTAAGGCATCTTACACTTCTATCTCCATCCAATAAACCTTTGAATTCTTTCAAGCATTCTGTTTTCCTGGCTGCCCATCCCAAGAGTATGAAATATAGCACCAGTCATGGAGATTCAGTCTTTTTCTTAATGCGGATACAGAGCAAGGGCCACACGATCCCCACTCTTGACATAACATTGGGCCCAGTTCATTGCAGAGATTTGACATACTTAATGTTAGAGCCAGACTGGGAGGTTTTGGGAGTCCCTATCCCTCCAAAAGTAACTTTCCCAAAAGCATTCTAGGTCTTCCTTCCAAAGACCAGCAGCGGATGGAGAAAGAGGCCTCGGGGAAGCAGAGGAGAGCTTGGCTTGACACTCAAAGACTCTCCCTTGAAGGTTTCCATCTCTTTAGGAAACGGTGGAGCCTGGGAGGGAGACTGAGGACTAGGGCATGCTGGGAAAAGCTTCAGGGGGAGCTTATGGGAACTTTGCTTTCTCCTCCCCCCACCACTATTTTCCTGCTCTCTTTTGAAAGGCTTGAAGACAACACAAGGTAAGCTGAATGGTGGAAAAGACTGCAAAAGCCATCTTCCCTGTACGTTCCATGCTCACCTCCATGGCACCTTAGGAGCAAGCAAGTCTCCACTGAGGGCAGCACAGTCAAAAGACAAAATCCAAAATGGGGAGTGGTCTTTGAGATCCTGATGGTCCTCTGCGAGGAAAATGCCAGACTGTGAAACCAATCCTGGCCAGCTTTTGGGAAAGGGCCCTCAAGGTTTGTTCCAAGAGGCTCTCAGCCCCTTGCAGACTGTCCCTTCCCTGAATCTTGCTCTCCTGGAGGCTCAGAGGGGATTCTGGGGGACCTGGGCTCCTCTCTTTCTTAGGAACCCTGAGCCCCAAGTTCAGCTGACAAACTGTAATTCACCCATGAGGAGCCCCCCGTTCCCTGCTCTGACCTGGCACATGCCTTAGGAAACCTCTTCCATGGGAATTTGGGAGCTCCTAATATTAGTGGAAATGGGAACTTCTGGAACTCTCCTCTTTCTCCCAGGTGGAAAGCAAGGCATCGTTGGAAATCTCTTCCAAGGAAAAGAGGGGTTGTTGTTGTTGCTGTTCTTGTAATAACAGGGCTCCAGGTGATTGAGATCTTCTTCAGGCAGTAAAGGGAGGTTTATGCAAATGCAGAATGACATCACTGCTACGGAAGGCTCACTTGACCAATCAGAGAGCAAGATAAAGGTTCTTCTGGAAGCTTCCGTGAGAAGGAGATATAAGGCCTGAGAGACCAAGAGACAGTTGGGGGAATTGTGTCGGTTGGAGATCGAGAGAGAGAGAGTTAAAGAGCGGATCTTGGAAGTTAGTCTCAGAATTGGAGGCTTAGGTCTATTTATTATTTTAATAGCTTGTATGAATTGAATATTATATGCTTACAAATACCTGCAAGATTCTTAATATCTTGTAGGTCTTATATTTTAGTTATATTTTGCTATTTATAATAAATACCTCCTTGGAGTATCTACTACTTGACACTCCTTTTACACGTGTCTTGGCTCAGTTGATGCTTGGAAGATCAGTAAAGGAGGAGAAATAAGGTTCCTTAACTGGTCCCAGTGTAGGTTAAGGGAAATCCTTTTATAATTCACTGGCTGCTGGCAGCGTGATTTAAGGAATTTAAGAGTCTGCTGGGCTAAGAGCCATAAAAGGGCCGCAGTTTGGCTTCTTGGACCACAGGAGATCATCACAAGGGCAGAGGCAGTTGGAGAAGTTGTTGAACAATTAATTAAATTAATAGGAGATTGCTGGAATGTTAATCTGGAAAGAGATATGTCTTGGTTGCCTTTTTAAAGCCTTAAAGACTGGTGATATATCAGATCTCTTCCTGAGGCTATTTCTTAACTTGGAAGTGACAGAAGAGGAGGTCCTCTGGATAAATGCAGCCAGCCTACTTTTTAATAGTAAGACTTTACCAGATGCCCTCAATGTGTTTGGCGGATTGTATGGGAGAAGGGGATCCCATAAGTAAGCTGGACCCAAGCCATGAAGGGCTTTAAAGGTTATAACCAAGATTTCGTATTGTTCCCGGAAATTAACAGGCAACTAGTGAAGAGACTTTATTATAGGTTTAATATGGTCACCTCTAGATCTTCCTGTGACCACTTTGGCTGCCATATTTTGAATTAGATGAAGTTTCTGGACTTGGTTGAAGGGTAGCCCTTTGTAGACCGCATTGCAGAAGTCAAGATGTGAGGTTACCAGCGCATGCATCATAGTTTTTAGGTCTTCAGGTTCCAGGAAGGGACGCAGTTGGTGTATCAACTGAAACTGATAACATGCACTCTTGGCCATAGCATCTATCTGAGTTGACATCTGGAGCGACGGTTCCAGGAGCACCTCCAAACTGCAAATACCGTCCTTTAGGGGAAGTGTGACCCTGTCCAGGACCGGTTAACAAACCTCCATACCTGGATTAGGATATCCAACAACAAGTAATTCTGTTTTATCTGGATTCAGTTTTAATCTGTTTTTCCTCATACAGCCCATTACTTTCTCAAGACATTCATTCAGAGGGGAGATGCCTTCCTTTGATGACGCTGAGGTCTGCAGCATGGAGAGATATATCCGGGTGTCACCAGCAACTGATAGCACCCCAGATGATCTCTCCCAGAGGTTTCATGTAGATGTTAAAGAGCATTGGGGACAGGATGGCACTCTGCAGGATGCCAAATTTAAGCTCCCTTTAGGAGAAGCAACTTTCCCCAAGCATCACCATCTGGAATCTGCCCAATGCAGTGCCCCAGAACCCCAATTCCCTCAGGCTTTCCAGAAGGATGCCATGATCAATGGTATTGAAAGCCACTGAGAGATCCAAAAGGATCAACAGGGTCACACTTCATCTGTCAATACTCAAGCAGAGACCATCTACTAAGGCGACCATAGCAGTCTCGACTCCGTATCCCATCCTGAAGCCAGCTTGAAATGGGTCCAGATAATCTGCTTCATCCAAGACTGCTTAGACTTGAAGAGCAACTGCCCCATTGCTTAGAAATGAAAGATGGGAGACCAGTCTGTAATTGTTCATGTCCAAGAGATACAGTATAGAGAAGGCTTCTTCAGAAGCGGCCGTTCCACTGCTTCTTTTAAGCAAGATGGAAAATAGCCCTCCGTAAGAGATGCATCTATAATATATCTCAGGTGAGTCCTAAGTGCATCTCCTCCTTGGAAGACCAGCCATGAAGAGCAAGGGTCGAGAGGGCAAGTTGTCTTCTTCACACTTCCAAGGAGCTTGTCTACCTCCTTGGTGCTCACAGGTTCAATTTGATCCAGTATGATCTTATTCACAGAGTCACTGGACACCTCACCTATAGCTTCTGCAATAACATCGGAGTCCAAGTTGGCTCTTATCTGAGAGATTTTATCTACAAAATGGCCATTTAAAGTGTCACAGTGAGCTGTGGAAGGTTCTCATAATGGACTCCGGGGGACAGGTGACTGGATCAGTTCCCAGATGCTTCCCCTCCACCTCAGGACTCGCTTTATGTTTCTCTTCCTGAGGCAGTTTTCCTCTTTCCTTTCTTCCTTCTCCTCCTTTAACCTAAATCCCATCGTCCAAGACCCTTTCAGCATGTTCCCAGAAGTGGGGGGAGACAATCTTTCTGGTACTGAGGGTCTCTCTGTTGACCCTCCTCTGCAGGGTTGCTGTGAAGGGAAAGGTATATATTTGGAATGTGTGTGTCTGCCTAATACGGATCCTGTGGGCTTCTATGCCTACTTTGCAGATTGCCAGGGGGATGTCCCTCTCCCCAGAAGGGGCTTTGAGGTCCCTCTGTCTGCCTCCTCTTGGCTTTGGCCTAGATTTTGGCTCTTCTCTCTCCCCCCAGACAGAGCCCCCTTCCCCTAGAACCCCAGGAAAACTCCTCCCCCAAAAAATGTTGTTTCCAATGCTATTGAACCCTCTCCTGTGTGATGCTTTTTATTTGTCACAAAAATCTTTTGACTGGGGGGCCTCCCTTCTTCTGAACCCCATCTCAGCCCCTCCCAGAGATGAAAAGGGTGCCCCCTTCCTGGAAAGCAAAAAGGAGGGCCTAGCCAAGCCAAATTTCTCCCCAAATGAGTAATCAGAAAGGAGGGTCTGTCTCTGCCCCACTTTCCAGGAGGGAGGGCAGTCCTCAAAGCTCTTTCTATTGTTGGATCACCCTGCCCCCTCCCCCCATGGCCATGCCTCTCCCTAAGGGTCCCCCTAACTCCTTTACTCATAATAAGCCCCCCTAAAAACCTGAGCACCAAGGAAGCCCTAAGGAAGGGGAAGGGAAGGAGGGAGGGAGGGAGAGGATCCCTGGCAGGGCCCCTGCCTTTGTTTGGGGGGAAGCAGAGGGGTTTTCTTTCTTCTTATAACCCCCCCCAAAGGATCTTCCAGAAGACCCTCCAGACATACTTTCGAACAAATGAAGGCTCCCCCCACTTCCCTCCCTCCCTCAGAATAGAGGACTATTAGAGAAGCAATGGCTTCAGGGGCTGAGGCTGCACATGCGCACATGCCCCCAAAGCCCCCTCCATAGCATATGGAGGAATCGCCAAGGCTTTGCTTATTCTGCTGGTGGCCTTTGCAGGAAGGGAAAGAGTGCGCCAGGGGTTCAGCAGCCTTCCCTCCCTCCCTCCGTCTGAGGAGAGTTGGAGGAGGTCGGAATGGAGCCCAAGGTAAGAAGCTAGACTCAGGAGGGAAAGGCAGTAAAGGAAGGCTTTGCTTTGTACATAAAGCTCTGTCTGTCTATGTTGGGGTGTGTGTGGGGGGGGGGGAATGGAGCTGAGGACTGAAGAGAGAACAAAATGTAAGTTTTGTGCAAATTCTGAACTCATGTGCATCACAGAGTCCAGTGTGCTGAAATAGCAAAGAAATTTATTGAGAATACATAGTCAGAAATTCAGATTTTAAATCAGAGCTGCCCTCCCCAAGCCAAAGAATACATTCAAACCCCAAAACCTAAACCTCCACCCTCTTCCAAACATAGCCCCCACCTCCAATTCCCACAGTCTATGCCCCACAGGTAACAAGGCCCCCTTTGCCATTCCCAGAAACTAGCCCCCTTTTTGCTAATATCAACCCACAACATTTTCAGTCAACATCCCACAAATCCCAAATGCTATCATTCCCAATTCTATTCTAGCCGACTGCAACAAATCCCACCCCTCTATCTAGCTAACCCATACCACAACCCATAATCCCCAGCCAAGTTTATAATTAAAAGCAATGATCTATACTAATAACAATAAAAACCTAAACTTAACACAATATAAATTTAAAACAGACATATGGACAGACAAACCTAACACACAAAATCATAAGGGCCTTTTCTTATCACAATTGGATAGAACATATATTTTTTGTATTCCTTCTTGACTTCTTAGTTCACTGCTGGGATTTGTGTGGCTTCTCTTCTGTGTGGATTCTTTGATGTCGCACTTGGTGTGACTTTGTAGTAAAACATTTCTCACAATGCTGGCATTTGTATGGCTTCTCTCCTGTGTGGACTCTCTGATGTGTCACTAGGATTGACTTCTGAGAAAAACATTTTCCACAACGCTGGCATTTGTATGGCTTCTGTCCTGTGTGGACTCTCTGATGTTTCACTAGATTTGATTTCAATGAAAAACATTTCCCACAATGCTGGCATTTGTATGGCTTCTCTCCTGTGTGGACTCTCTGATGTTTCACTAGGTGTGACCTCTGAGAAAAACATTTCTCACAATGCTGGCATTTGTATGACTTCTCTCCTGTGTGGACCCTCCGATGCATGACAAGGACTGACTTGTAAGCAAAACGTTTCCTACAATGGTGGCATTTATGTGACTTCTTCTCTGTGTGGACTCTCTCATGAATCAAATGTTCATCTGTAAAGAAGGACAATGACAGATGAGAGTGAAAATCAGAGTTAAGAGAGGAGGGTGTTACCCCATGATTTAGCCCTCATTAACCTCTCCTTATTAGAGATTAAATTAAGAAAATTTCTGTCAATAAACCAAGCATGACCCCAAGCATGACCCTGCTGCTTATGCCCCTAAATCCATAGAACTATTGTATCCTTACTCATAGGAGCTAGCAAAGAATGGGGACTGCCTTAAGGGAATCAGTGGAAGCAGATAGTCAAAGGACTGTTGAAAAAAATATTCCATTAAACATGTGCAAAAATACTTTGATTGACAGGTGGCATCATATCCTGTGAGACTGCCATAGAGTCCTGAGTCAGAGCCCAAGTCATGATGGAAGCTAACTGCAGAGGATGCTTCATGCCATTTGGCACCAGGAGATGACTCACAACCAATACAGTATGCAGCTCACATGCGGATTGGTGTGGACTGGATTGGAGTTGTGTGTACAAGAAAAGGTGAAGTTGATGGAAGTCAGAGAGGAGAGCTTGCAACTCAAAAGAGAGAATCTCCAAGGATTTTGATGAAATCAACTGTGTTTGTGACTTATTTTTAAGTGTGGAAAGTGGTCAGTGCATTACCAATATCTATTTCTGGATATTTGCTTCCATACTCTGCTGTTATTGCAGAGCTGCATCTGGGAGCGTCACCCTCAGATTGTGCTGTATGTTGACTTTTCAACGCGATTGGAATTCAGAGCCAAGAAGGACCCAGAGCCAGTGTGCTAATCCTTTTTGTCAGAGATATTTGCACCAAGCACCATTGCATTCAATTTGGTTTCAGATCATTTTCCACCCCCCAAGGAAACCTTCTAAAGGGATTTAAACCTTTTTGAACACTCTGTTTCTGCCCCCAAGCAACAATTACAGTATAAATATCTGTCCTGGATGGATGTTCTTTGACATCAGTCCAATTAAAGACAGACAGTCTGTGGGTTTATATGGCTAAGCACCTCAATGTACTTGCCAACCCCATTTGTCGTAGAACCTCCTGATTACTCTTCCCATTTCGAACCCTCAGCAATTGGAATCCAGATCCGCCTAGGTAACGTATTACCATTAGGAAAGTCTTACATCTCTTCACCACTTCCACCTGTTATCTAGTTCTTGTGCGTGTGTGTGAAGGCTTATGTGTGTGTGTGTGTATTTTGCTTTTCACCTAAATAAAACATAAAATCCTTTTTCAAATGCCTTTGGAGTTCTGTGGACTTCTGGGCCTGGTATAGTTGTGCTGAATCCCGAGGACACTCTTGCCCCAACCAAACTATATCTCTCTTTTCAGCAAAGTACCAAAATTCCCTTAAAAGCATGGCACTTGTAGGTGTCCTTCCCAGACTCCAGTATTTTGGATAACAAAGGGCCTTTGGAATCAACCATGGAGCTAAACAAGCTCAGGTAGGAAAAGAAACATTAGAGAAGAAGCAAATTGTGTGTCTCCCTTTCCTACCTTCATAGATATTACTCATAATTGCTAACTGGAACCCCTAAATATGTCTTAAAACAAGGTTTTGAGCTGGTTCTCACCAGTTCACTCAAACCAGTTCTTAAAATCTGTCACGTTGGTGGCTGCCTCCCAATCCCCAAGGCCCCTCTCCTGGCCCTTCCTGGAGGTCCCTTCCTCTCCGCACAGAGATAGGAGATCCTGGCTTTGCTCCTGCCTTCCCCTCCTGGATCCCAGAGGCCCTTTCTCCCTCCACTCTCCAACCTTCCCTCTTGTCCATCTGCACTGCTTTACCATTTCACCTTCAGCATCTCTTCCTTGCGTTTCTGTTTATCACATTCCCTCCATCTCTATCACAGACAGAAACACAACCACAGAGAGTTTCTGATGCATAAAAAGGACACTTTGAGGCCCATTTGTTGAGACAGGCAGGATAATTAATATAGAAATAACTCATTGGGAAAGGCAGAGCAAGGGGGATTGGGACCTGGACTCCAATTATGGTGAGGGTCAAGTGCTAGAGAGCAGCCTTTAAACAGCCTTAAGATATCTCTAAGACAGGGATAGACTGCTGTCGGGGATGCTTTGATTTAGATTTCCTGAATGGCAGGGGGTTGGACTGGATGGCCCTTCTGTGTTTCTTCCAGCTCCAAGATTATATGATTTCCAGCTCTATGATTCTATAATTTTAAAGTGGAATCATAGTACCTTGATAATGTAGAATAATAATACATATTATATTATAATGTAGTATGAAAGGGCCCTCAGTCTTCATAGGAAGGGCAATGAATTCATCTTCCTTACCCACAGAGGCCACATTCTCATAATTCTCTATCATCACATAATTGTACGTAAGTCTTTGCTTCTTTGTCAACAGTTTCTATTCATCCTCAGTGAAATATACCGCCACATCCGCAAAGGTCACCTGCAACAGAAAATAGCCCTCATTCAGAGAATGACTAAAAAAAAAAAAAAAAGGGGGGGGGGCAAATGATGCATCCCAAAAATTATTTGATCACCTAAGAATTTAGTCCAGGAAATAAACTTTAAATTCTGTCAGCAAGAAAAAAAGCTACTGCCTTTGAAATCCAGTTTGTCTCGAATTCTTTCAATATAATATACAATATATTAATCAATATAATTTAGGCCATGGCGGGGATATTGATGATGGATTAGGATACTGACTGTCCCAACACATACAGTAGATTTAGCCACCAAAGATTATAGTGGATTTAGCCATTTGTTGCCAAATTTCAGAGGCAAATGTCATTTTTAAAAAGCAGTTCTGGGGAGCACTGTGGGTTTGAGGGCCATGGGGCCAGCCCCACTTTATATCCAGAGACACTCTCCCATATCACCCAATGTTTCACAGCTGGGAAAAACAAGACACATATGGGCAAGCAACACCAGAAAGTGGTGAAGATGGTCAAAGTTGTTTATGAGGAAGATCCCACAAGTGGGAAAGGGCACAGCAGTTTGCTTTTGCCTCAGACTCCTAGCAAAGGAAAGTCCCCGCCCCTTTCTTTATTCTCCTCTCCCCACTTTTGAGTGTATGGGGTGCAAACACCTTTGCACGCTTTGTGCAGAAATTGAAGTGACTGAAGAAGTGGGAAAGTAGGAGGAGGAGAGAGAAATCAGAACATTTGAAAAGCCCCTGAAAAAGTGGGGTGACAGAGGATTAACCAGGATTGTCTCTGCCAAACTCCAACAGTATTTTATTTGCTTCCTTTCATAAATTGGCCCAGCAGTGACACAGATGAAGCTAATAGGATAGTGACTCACCAAAGAGTTCTTGTACATCTGTATCCTCTTTCTCTTGGGTCCCAACTCCCTCCGCTTGGCCTCTGTGTCAGCCATCAGGTCTGCGGGGGGCCCTGGTGGCCCTGCACTTGGGTCACTTCCAGCAAGAGAGCCCCTAAAGCCGTGTACAAGGAGGCCGAGATGGAGTTACTGAGAAAAGGGACCAGGGTTAGTATTGGCTTGGCAAGAAACCCTGCAGCACTCAAAGAGACAGAGAACAGCATCCTGCTGGTGACATATGCAGGTGACATATGCCTCCTTTGGGCTCATGCAGAGATGGGCATCCCCTTTCTCCCTCTGCACCAAACAAAGCTCCCTGGACCTAGCATAGACTCACTGCAGCTCCCCTACACAACAGATACTCCATGCCTTATTAGAGTGGTGGGGGATTAGGGGATGAGGAATTGGAGAGGGCCCTGGTTGTGTCCCTGTAGCTAGATGTGAAATGAGTGCATCATTTGTTGAAACCTCCTGACCTCCCCAGTGGCCCTCAGAGGAAGATGTGTTCATTTTGCTTCTGGCTACATAAACACAGCTGGATGTTTCTCTAATACCTTGCACCCATCACTCTCAACAGGCTTGGAATGGCCATGCGG
Source organism: Sceloporus tristichus (assembly GCA_016801065.1). Classification (NCBI taxonomy): domain Eukaryota; kingdom Metazoa; phylum Chordata; class Lepidosauria; order Squamata; family Phrynosomatidae; genus Sceloporus; species Sceloporus tristichus. Next base: position 7,733 of record JACSCI010000703.1, on the reverse strand, counting down.
GATGGCTCCCACAACTCTATGGCAGGACCTGTGTTAGTGAATGGCCAGTTGTAGCCTCATTCCACCCGGAGCAACACTGGCGCATAGACAATTCTGGTGAGTCAGGCTTTCTGGCCTGGTGGCCTCTCATTCTCCCAGTGGCCAAACCAGTTGCCCTCTATCCCCCAAGGAGGACTCTGGTCAAGCAGAGCAGGAAAGGAGTGTTCTCTTCTCTGGTTGCCCCCTTCCATGGGATCCAGCCCTTCCCCCAAGATCGGGGGCAACAGAGGATTGAGTTGATGGGAAGGGAACACCCAATTCCCATGGCAGCCTTCTGCATGCAGAGAAACTATAACTCTTAGACTGTCTCTGCCCATGTGGAGAGTGCCCATTTTCCCCACTGTTGCCTGGCCATCTTGGCTTGGGAAAGTCCTGTTCTAGCACAGGGGATCTAGAAAACACATCAAGTGAAATATTAAAGAAACAGGAGCAACAACAAATCACCGAATGGAATAATGAACTCCGATATAGAGATAGATGCATTAAAATCCGAGGACTTCCTGAAAAGAGCAATGAAAACCTCTCCGAAAGATTAATACCAGATTTGGCCAAATATGTGGGAATACCGGTGGAAACGATGGACCAGGAAATAGACAAATTATTCCGTGTGAATTCGATCCAAGCACGAGAAAAGAAAATGCCTCGGGATATTGTGACCTGTCTAGTGAAGACAAAAATGAGAGACCAGATAATACAAAAGAATTTTGAAGAAAAATTTATGGGAGAAGGTCAGGAAATAAAAATTTTCAAAGATCTACCCCCTCAAATCTTGGCTGCGAGACTCAAATACAAAACTTTGACTCAAATCCTCAAATATCTTAATATCAACTATAGATGGGAACGTATTGAAGGACTGTCATTTTATTACAACCAAAAAAGATATAGAATAGACAATGAGGAGAAAGCGCGAGACATGGAGAGGAAACTAAGAAGAGAATCTAGAGAGAAGGAGGATAAAAATAAGGGAAAAACAACGCAATTAAGAGAATGGAAACCGAGGCACAACAAAGAGAAAAAGCATGATGAGAAAGAGGAAAACAATACAGACTTAGAGGAAGAAGAACGAATAGATAAACTAACTTCCAAAGAACAACAAAGAGACGAGACAGCATCGCATTCGAAAGAACATAATCTTCTGTTTGACTTTGAGACTTGACGTGTCTCTCTATATTATTAAACGGACCTGAATGGATTTAGAAGGAAAGTAACAATTGAATTAAAGTAAATTAAGAATATCTCCTTTTTAATCGTATTTCGTAAGACAAAAAAATAAAGATAATTAATCAAGGGGAGGAAGGGGTGGGGAAAAAAGTGAAAGAAGTTCACTCGTGTGAGGAAATTTAAACAAATATCTCTATCCACCATTACGAGTAGGATGACTATTAAAATAACGTCTTGGAACGTAAAAGGAATTAACTCAAAATATAAGAGAAGTATTATATTCCATCACCTAGAAAAATTGAGAAGTGATATCACATGTCTCCAAGAAATTAAGATTAAGAAAGAGGAAGAGAGATTTATAAGGAATCCCAAACTGGGTCAATGCTTCTCTTCATTATCAGATAAAAGAAAAAAGGGGGTATCAATTTTTGTTAACAAAAAATATCAAGCCAGGGAGATCTTCAAAGACAAGGAAGGTTTATATATTGCTGTTGAAATCAAGTTTAAAAAAGTGACAGCATTGGCGATAGGAATTTACGTTCCCTCCGAAAATCAAGAAAAATACTTTAGAGAGATTAACAAACAGATAAAAGACACCAATCACCATAATATTATACTATTTGGTGATTTCAATGCAGTCCCTGATCCCACAATAGACAGGAAATCTAATATGGGGAAAAAAATAAGACCAAATCAGGGGAAGCTGCCACTCTCCTTTTTCGAACTCAAACAGGATAATGGTCTGGAAGATGTGTGGAGACTTAAACATAGAGAAGAGAATGGCTTTACTTTTTTCTCGGAAAGTCACAACTCTTTTTCGCGCATTGATTTATTTTATTTATCGAAAAATTTAATACCCCAGATTCAAGATATGGACATACTTCCAAAAAGAACATCGGACCACAACCCCATAAGTCTGGAGCTAAAAGAACAAAAAGTGGAATACAATTGGAGATTACAAAATAACTTACTAAAAGATGAAAAGATCAAAGATAAAATCAAAGAAATCTTAAAACTATACTTCAAGGAAAATAAAACGGAGGGAATAGTGAATAAGACCATCTGGGACAGAGGGAAGGCTGTAGTAAGAGGCGAACTTATAAAAATGCAAATAGAATGGAGAAAGAAAGAGAAACAAGAAGAGAAAGCATTGATGGATGATCTAAAAATTACAGAGAAAGAATGGAAAAGGACAGGAGACATAGCACTCAAACATCGAGTGGAAGAGCAACAACATCAATTAAAGATAATAACATTGAAGAAATAGAAAGAAAATTAAAAGCAGTTAAACAAAAACACTTTGAATCAGGTAATAAGACCGGTAAACTTCTAGCAAGTAAACTAAAAGATTATCATGAAAGAAAAATCACGACGGAATTAATGTATAAAGGAAAAAGACTAACGGATCAGGAAAACATTTTAAATGCATTCAAGGAATTTTTTGGAACTTTATATAAAGAAAACTAAAAATGGAACAGGATAAAAAAGAAATAGGTAACTATCTGGATGAACAGGAAATCTTAAAATTGGATGAGGAAGAGAAAATGAAATTGAACCAACCCTTTACTAATGGAGAGATCATGGTAGCAATACAGAGATTGAAACCCAATAAAACACCTGGCCCAGACAGCTTCCCCTCTGAATACTATAAACAAATGCAAGAGGTTTTGGTAGAACCTCTGAAAGAGATGCTGAACGAAATCAAAACTTATGGGATTCCCGACTCAAGGAAATTTGCCTATATATCCCTGATCCCAAAGGAAAATAAAGATAATAAAGATGTCAAGAATTACAGGCCGAACTCTTTGCTTAATGTTGATTATAAGATTTTTTCCTCCATTATAGCAGAGAGACTAAAAAGGATTCTAGGTAGAATAATACATGAAGATCAGAATGGCTTCCTACCTAGAAGACTCTTAAAGGACAACATTAGAACAACGATTGATATCATTGAATATTTTGAACATCATAATGAAAAAAAAATGGCCATGGTTCTATTGGATGCGGAGAAGGCATTTGACCGAGTAAACTGGCACTTTTTGCTGGAGACCATTAAGAGAATGAACATGGGAGAGAGCTTCTTAAATTGGATCGAGAATATATATGGAGACCAAAAAGCTCAAATAATAGTCAATGAAGAAAGAACCTCTAATACAGTGGTCCCCCGGGTTACGAAATTAATTCGTTCCGCGGCTAATTTCGTAACCCGAAAAACCTTCGTAACCCGAATTGCCATAGGCGCTAATGGAAAAAAGCCGCGGCTCTGCCGCGGCTCCATTTAAAACAGCGCCGGGGTTTTTTCGTAACCCGAAAAAACCTTCGTAACCCGAAACAATAAATCCCTATGGGATTTATTCGTATCCTGAAAAATTCGTAACCTGGGTAATTCGTATCCCGGGGTACCACTGTATCAACATTGAAAGGGGAACAAGGCAGGGGTGCCTGCTGTCACCCTTACTGTTCATAATGATCTTAGAAATTCTAAACACCAAAATAAGAAATGACCAGTTAATAAAAGGAGTTCAAATTAAAGAATATAATTTTAAGTTGAGAGCCTTTGCGGACGATATTGTTCTCTATCTAGAAGACCCTAAGTCATCTATAAAACGTGTAGAAGAAACCTTGATTGAATATGGAAGAGTCTCAGGCTTTAAAGTAAATCAAGAAAAGACGGTAATGTTGACCAAAAACACAACACAGAAAGAGGACAAAGAACTTACAGAGCTATCAGGATATAAAATCCAAAAAGAAGTAAAGTACCTGGGAATAAATCTAACCAAAAGGAACATAGACCTTTTCCACAACAACTATTTGAGAACTTAGAAAGAAATACAGAAAGACCTAGGGAAATGGTCCAAATTGCAACTTTCTTTCCTTGGAAAGGTAGCCGTTATTAAAATGAATATTCTACCAAGATTTATGTTTCTTTTTCAAAACCTGCCGATTATTTCACATTTGCGTTTCTTTGAAGAATGGCGGAGAGAACTCTCCAAATTTCTATGGTCCGGCAAAAAAGCGAGAATAAGCTGGAAAGTATTAACAGATGATCCCATAAGAGGAGGTTGTGCCGAATTTAAGATTATATTTCTTCGCATCTTGCTTATTATGGATAGAGGATTGGGTTAAACTAGAGAACAGAAGATTACTATGTTTGGAAAGCGTCAAATTGAGATACGGATTCCATGCCTTCCTTTGGTATGGAAAGCAGAAAGGGAACACTGATTTCTCTCATCACTTTGTGAGAAACACATTGTTAAACACATGGCTTAAAATCAGAGATATATTTTATAACAAGTTACCATCATGGGTATCACCCCAAGAAGCTTTTTGGCAAAGAACACAAACAAGTTATGAAAACAACTATATTACCTACAACGCAGTATTAGAAGGAAGACAGGATATCAAATTAAAATCTCTAGAACAATTGCAAGATGAAGAAATAGTAAAGGATTGGTTCGCATACAGACAATTGACAGAGCGATTTAAATTAGACATTAAAAACATTGGAATAAGTATGAAACATAACGAACTGGATGAAATTATCTTCGACAAAAAAACAAAACATATATCCAAATATTACAGACTATTAAAAAGTAGAGATCTTGAAAATGAAACGGTAAAACACACCATGATAAAATGGTCGCATGATCTAGGGAAAGTTATAGAATTGGAAAAATGGGAAAAAACTTGCTCGATCTCTAATAATTTTACACTCTGCCAGAATTACAAAGAGAACTTCCTAAAAATGCTGCATCGATGGTATATACCCCTGCATAAAATTAACCTGGTATATAAAAAACAAGATGCAGCTTGTTGGAAATGTAATAAAAAAGATGCAAATTTCTTTTTTTTTTTTAATAATATTTATTGAAGTTTCAACATTTAAAAACAAATAAAGAAAACTATTTATAACCAATGCTTATAATATTCAACAGTTCACACCATACAAACCTTGTCTTTAGTACTTCCTAACCTTCAGTTCTTTTCTGCTTATTTATACATAAATTCATCCTTGCTTAATATGAGCCAACTATAATTCAAAGTCATTATTATGTACATGTTTATCCCCTTCTTCTTATCCTACCTAGCCATGGTCTCTGGCTGCTTCGCCGGTAGGGGCTCTGCCTTAAAAATAAATTGAAATGGCCTTGGGAGCTACATAGCATTTGTCCCTTCATTAAGTTTCCTAAGTCATTAAGCCAATGGTAACAGATACAAGATATACAATAGAGAGGGCATATAACCTCTATAATATTCCTACTCCCACTACTACATTTCTTCCCCATTGTTCTTGAAGAGATTTTATGACAATGGTCCAGTCCTCTCTGTACTTGCTTTGTGATTCATTACGAAGAGCCTCTGACAGTTTATCCATTTCCATCATATCAAGTAATTTATAGGTCCAATCTTCTTTACGAGGGGTCATTTTGGATTTCCAATTACGTGCATATATTATTCTTGCTGCTGACAACATATAAAAAATTATTTTGCCACATTTCTTTTCCAAGCCAAAGTCTATTATGTTCAACAAGAATACATCAGGTGAAAACTTAAGTCTTACATCTATAAGTTTTTTAATTTCAAAATATATCATTTTCCAAAAGTTAACTGCATGCTCACATGTCCACCACATGTGATAAAGAGTTCCCTGAATTTTCCCACATTTCCAACATAAATTATTACTACAATTATACATTTTACTTATTTTTACTGGAGTTAAATACCAACGGTAAAAGATTTTGTAGTAACTTTCTCTAATGCTTTGACTGCAAGTATATCTAATTCTTTTTTTCCAGGAGTATTCCCATTGATCTAAAGGGATCACCACATCAAAATTTCTCGCCCATTTAATCATATTATCTTTAATTAACTCATCTTCCATTTGATAGGCCAAGATACATGTATACAGCCTTGATATTGGTGCCCTCTTATCTGATAACAGTTCTGCCTCCAGATTTGAGTCGGTATTGCCTATCCCCCCTTGTTTCTGATCCATACTGAAGCGTTCCCGCAGCTGTCTGTAGAAAAACCATGAAATATCAAGGCCTTGATTTAAAAGGCTTTCATGAGTTTTAATCTGATATTTCCCATCCCGCAGAACTAATAAGTCTTTATAATAGATCCATTCATCTTTTTTACTACTATATTTGAAAAAGGCTTCCTGTGGGGATGCCCACATTGGGATTTTATCACAAATTAGCCTTTTATACTTTTTCCATATCCTTAATAGAGGTCCTCTTACAAAATGGTTGCTGACATCCCTATTTGCTCTTTCTTTATCATAGAAAAGGAACGCATGCCAACCAAACCTCAAGTTAGTGTGTTCCAAGTTTAATAAATCTTCATCCGTTAAACTTATCCATTCTTTCAACCACAATAGGCATGATACCTCAAAGTAGATTCTCAGGTTAGGCATGGCGAGTCCTCCCCTTTCACCTACATCTTGTAGGTATTTCATCTTTATTCTAGGTTTTTTACCTTTCCATACAAACTTTGAGAGACCCTTTTCCCACTCTTTAAATGGTTTCTCGTTTGTGATTACTGGTATTGTTTGAAACAAAAATAGAAACTTAGGGAGAATATTCATCTTTATAACTGATATCCTTCCCAATAATGATAAGCTCAGATCTTTCCATCTTTTTAAATCTTTTTAACACAATCCCACAAATTCCCATAGTTATTAGCAAATAATTCTGAATTTTTATTTGTGATCCAAATTCCTAAATATTTGGTTTTTTTATGCACTTTTATCCCAGTAGTTATTTCCAGTTTTTGAGACTCGTTTGCTGTCATATTTTTCACTATAATTGCCGTTTTGTTCTTATTAATTTTTAAACCAGATATCAGTTCAAATTTCTTAAGTTCCCTCATCAATTCCAAAGAATCATTTAAAGGATCACTTAAAGTCACCATAAGATCATCAGCAAAGGCCTTCAGCTTATATTCTTTTCTTTGAACTTGGACCCCTTTAATATTTGTATTTCTTCTTAAGGTTTGCAGCAAAGCCTCAAACACCAACAAGAAGAGAAGGGGAGAAAGAGGACACCCTTGCCTTGTACCCTTTGTTATGCGCAGAACCTCAGTTCTTTCTCCATTTATCCATAACCTTGCTCCTTGATCTTGGTATATTGCTCCAACCCATCTCATATAGTTGTCCCCTAAATCAAACTTTCCCATTACACATTTTAGCAGAGACCATGAAACATTATCAAAAGCCTTCTCTAAATCAAAAAAGAAGGCTGCAAATTTCTTATTAATATACACTTCATGATAGTCAACTAAATTTAAATAGTGCCTAGTATTGTCTCTAATGTATCTTTTTGGTACAAAACCTCTTTGATCTTTATGAATGACTGAAGTGATATTTTTTTTCAGCCTTTCTGCTAAAATACTCGCAAAGATCTTGTAGTCGTTATTTAAAAGTGATATAGGTCTATAATTTATCACTTGGGTCAGGTCTTTTCCCTCTTTTGGAATAAGGGATATAGTTGCTTCTTTCCAAGTTGTAGGGAAATATCCCTCCTTCAGATTAT
>JACSCI010000702.1:0-27170 GCA_016801065.1 Sceloporus tristichus | reverse complement strand
TGTTAATGGACGCTTCTGCCTGAGTTTCTCAATAAACCTTTTGGTGCAAGCGAAGGACTTTTTAATTCTGAAACTTAGTTCTGCCCCCAGACATCACACCAATTCTTGGATTTGGTGAGAAGACAGCATGGAGATTGATGCATTTCTCACCCAAATGGTACTCAGCACATATCTCAGTATGTTTCCTACCTTTTTTTTTGACCCAGCCTTTTGAGGCTCTGGAATGGCTTCTTGGGGAAAAGCCCTCCCTTGGCCCTGCAATGGCTCAGAGAGGGTCTGACAGTGATGAAATGGCCTCCACTTCCCCAAAGAGATGCAATGGGATACTGAGGGGCAAAACATTATTCCTATTTTAAGGCAATACATTGTGCAGTTGCCCCTGAGATCCCCTGGGGGCCAATGTGACGCCCCCAATCTCCAACAGTAGCCCATCCCTGTCTTAGAGATGTCCAAGTAGACCACAAGTTGAACATGAGTCAACAGTGTGATGCAGCAGCTAATAAAGTCAATGCGATTTTAGGCTGCATCTATAGAAGTATAGTGTCTTGATCAAGGGAAGTAATAGTGCTACTCTATTCTGCTTTGGTCAGGCCTCACCTGGAATACTGGGCACCACAATTCAAAAAGGATGTGGAGAACCTGGAGCGTGTCCAAAGGAGGGGAAATAATATGGTGAAGCGTCTGAAAACCATGCCCTATGAGGAAAACCTTAGGGAGCTCAGGATGTTTAGCCTGGAGAAGAGACAGTTAAGATATGATATGATAGGCCTGTTTAAATATTTGAAGGGATGTCATATTGAGGAGGGAACCAGCTTGTTTTCTGCTGCTCCAGAGACTAGAACGCAGAACAATGGATGCAAGTTACAGGAAAAGAGATTCCACCTCAACATTAGGAGGAACTTCCTGACAGTAAGGGCTGTTCGACAGTGGAACAAACTCCCTCAGAGATTTTGGTGAAGTCTCCTTCCTTAGAGGTCTTTAAACAGAAGCTGGATGGACATCTGTCGGGGATGCTTTGACTCCTGCATGGCAGAATGGGGTTGGACTGGATGGCCTTTGTGGTCTCTTCCAATTCTATGATTCTAGGCCTCTAGGAGCCAGGAGGGGAAGGCAGGATCCTAGCTCTCTGTGGACAGGAAGGGACCTCTGGGAAGAGCCAGGAGAGGGGCCTTGGGGAATGGGAGGCAGCCCCCAACCTGACAGATAATAATAATAATAATAATAATAATAATAATAATAATAATAATAATAATTCCCAATGGATCGAGGTGGTATTACAATCATAAAATAATCACAAAACTAGCATCCAATTTACACACAGTAAAACAACAAGTCGCTTAAAACTCAATTCAGGACAAATAAAAACTTTAAAATGCACAACTGCAATCAGAAGTGGGATTTTTCCTTAAGTTCTTTACAAGAAGTCAGGTGGGTAAGCCTGCCGGAATGGATCCGTCTTAAGTGCTTTCTTGAAAGCATCCGAGGTGATAAGACGGATCTCCTCTGGCAAGTTGTTCCATAACTTGGGGGCCATGGCTGTGTACACTCTGTGGGAAGTTCTTCTTAGCCTGACCTTTGGGTAATGAATAGATTCTTCCCAGATGTTCTGAGACTGTGGGGCAGATTGTGTAGGGAGAGGCGTTACCTCAAGTAGTTCAGGCCCAAGCCATGTAGGGCCTTAAAGGTAATAACCAACACTTTGTATTGCACCCAGAAGCTAATTGGCAGCCAATGAAGAGATTTTAAAACTGGTGTTATATGGTCTGACCTAGATGTTCCGGTGACCAATCTGGCTGCCGCGTTTTGAACTAAGTGAAGCTTCCGAACTTGGTACAAAGGTAGCCCCATGTAGAGCACTAAACCTAAGAACTGAACTTGAAATCAGGCCCTTGTTTTCATACATATTAAGGGTTCCATTTAGCAATTATGAGCAATGTCTATGAAGAGAGGAAAGGGTAACACAAAATTCCTCTTTCTCTAATGTTTCTTTTCCAACCTGAGCTTTCTTAGCTCCGTAGTTGATTCCAGAGGCCCTTTGTCACTCGAAATGCTGGAGTCTGAGGAGGACACCCACAAGTGCTATGCTTTTAGGGGAATTTCATACTTAGCTCAAAGGAGAAATTGAGGCAACACTGACCTCTTGATTCATCCCAACTATACCGGGCCTGAAAGCACACAGAACTCCAGAGGCATTTCAAATAGGTTTTTGTGTTTTATTTAGGGGAAAAGCAAAATACACGCATACATACACATATACACATATAGGTGTTCACGTACACACAGAAGAACTGGGTAACAAAGATGGGAGTGGTGAATAGTATTAGGTTTTCCTAATTGTAATACATTACCTAGATGGATCTTGATCCCACCGGCTCTTAGGTCCTTAGTGGCTATGAATTCTGGTCCCATTCACAAGCCAATGTATAGCAGAGTCTGAAGGCGACACTCCCAGAGCTCAACAATAACACTGCAGAGTACAGAAGCAAATCTCCAGATATAGGCATTGGCAATGCACTAACCACTTTCCACACTTAAAAATAACTCACAGATACAGTTGATTTCCTCCAAGTCCTTGGGGGTCCTTTAAATTGAGTTGTAATATAAAACAAATATTTACCAGCTCTCCTCTCTGACTTCCATCCACTTCACAATCTTTTCTACACCCAACTCCAACCCACATGAATCCGCATGTGAGTTGTATACTGTATTGGTTATGAGTCATCCTCTGGTGCCACACAGTATGACACATCCTCTGCAGTGAGCTTGCATCATGCCATGTGCTCAGACTCAACACTCTATGGCAGTCTCACAGGAAATGATGCCACTTTTCAATTAAACAGTTTTACATATATTTAATGGAATATTTTTCAATGGCCTGACTATCTGCTTCTACTGATTTCCTCATGGCAGTTCCCATACAATCTCTTCTTTGGTAGCTCCTATGAGTAAGGATACAATCATTGTATGGATTTGGGGCATCCAGAACAGGGTCATGCTCAGGTCACTCACACCAACTTTATTAATTTAATCTCAAATAGGGAGGGGTGAACGTGGGGCTAAATCTTGGGGTAACACTTTCCGCTCTTAACACTGAGATTCAGTCTTGTCTGTCATTGTCCTCCTTTACAGAAGAATTTGTCAGTCATGAGAGACTCCACACAAGAAAGAAGTCACATAAATGCCAGCATTGTGGGAAACATTTTGCTTACAAGTCAATCCTTGTCAAGCATCTGAGAGTCCACACCAGAGAGAAGCCATACAGATGCCAGCATTGTGGGAAATGTTTTGCCTACAAGTCAGTTCTAGCCATGCATAGGAGAATCCACACAGGGGAAAAGCCATATAAATGCCAGCATTGTGGGAAATTTTTTTCTTGGAAGTCACACCTAGTAGTACATCAGAGAGTCCACACTGGAGAGAAGCCATACAAATGCCAGCATTGTGGGAAATGTTTTTCTCAGAAGTCAGACCTAGTGACACATCGGAGAGTCCACACTGGAGAGAAGCCACACAAATGCCAGCATTGTGTGAAATGTTTTTCTCGGAAGTTAGACCTAGTGACACATAAGAAAGTCCACACAGGACAGAAGCCATACAAATGCCAGCATTGTGGGAACTGTTTTTCTCAGCAGTCAAACCTAGTGACACATCGGAGAGTCCACACAGGAGAGAAGCCATACAAATGCAAGCATTGTGGGAAATGTTTCTCTCAGAAGGCACACCTAGTGACACATCAGAGAGTCCACACAGGAGAGAAGCCATACAAATGCCAGCATTGTGGGAAATGTTTTTCTCGGAAGTCAATCCTCGTGACACATCAGAGAGTCCACACAGGAGAGAAGCCATACAAATGCAAGCATTGTGGGAAATGTTTCTCTCAGAAGTCAAACCTAGTGAAACATCAGAGAGTCCACACAGGAGAGAAGCCAGACAAATGCCAGCATTGTGGGAAATGTTTTTCATCCAAGTCATACCTAGTGATACATCAGAAAGTCCACACAGGAGCAAAGCCATTCAAATGCCAGCATTGTGGGAAATGTTTTTCATCAAAGTCACACCTAGTAAGACATCAGAGAGGCCACACAGTAGAGAAGCCACACAAATCCCAGAAGTGAACTAACATTATTTTTTCAAGAATTAATATAGAAAATATATTTTCAATCCAGCAGTGAAAAGGCCCTTATGGTTTTGTTTGTAAGGGTTGTCTATCCATATCTCTGTGGTTTGTCTGTGGATAAGTCTATGTTTTAAAGTTATATTTAGTTAAGTTTAGGTTTTCATTGCTGTTAGTATAGATCATAGTTTATAAATTTGACTGGAGATTGTAGTATAGGTTAGCGAAATAGAGGGGTGGGATTTGTTGCAGCTGGCTCAAATAGTTATGGGAATGATATTAACAGAAAGGGGGTTAGTTTCTGGGGGTGGCAAAGGGGGTCTTGTTACCTGTGGGGCATAGACTGTAGGAACTGGAGCTGGGGGCTAGGTTGGGAAGAGGGTGGTGTTTTAGGTTTTGGGGTTTTAATGTATAGTTTGGCTTGGAGTGGGCAGTTCTTGGTTAACCACTGAATTCCTTCTATGTGTTCTGAATAAAGTTCTTTGCTATTTCAACACACTGGACTCTTTGATGCACAGAAGTTCTGCATTTGCACAAAACTGACACTTTCTTCTCTCCCCAGTCCTCACCTCCATTCACAGCCATGAGAAGAACAGCAGAGACAAGCACACACAAACACACACACACACACACACACACACACACACATATATATATATATATATATATATATATATATATACTGAGAGAGAAAGAGCTATATGGACAACGCAGAGTCTTCCCAGCCTTTCTCTCCTGAGTCTAGCTCCGCAGCTTGGACTACATTCCGGAAGGAAAGATGGAAGGAAGGAAGGAAGGAAGAAAGGGTGTACTCCTTCCCTTCTTCCAGAGGCCGACATTATTGTAGAGGCTATAGGGGAGGTGTCCAGTAACTCAGTGAATAAGATCATACTGGATCAATTTGAATCTGTGAGTACTGAGGATGTGGACAAGCTCCTTGGAAGTGTGAAGAAGACAACTTGCCCCCTCGACCCTTGCCCTTCATGGCTAGTCCTCCAAGTAGGAGATGCACTTAAGACTCACCTGAGATGTATCATAGATGAATCTCTTAGGGAGGGCTATTTTCCATCTTGCTTAAAAGAAGCGGTGGTTCAGCGTCTTCTGGAAAAGCCCTCCCTAGATCCCTTGGACATGAACAATTACAGATCCATCTTCCATTTCTAAGCAAAGTGATTGAGAAGGAAGTTGCTCTTCAACTCCAAGCATTCTTGGAAGAATCAGATTATCTAGACCCATTTCAAACTGGCTTCAAGACGGGATACGGAGCCGAGAATGCTATAGTTGCTTTATTAGATGATCTTTGCTTGAACACCGATAGATGAAGTGTGACCCTGTTGAAGCTTTTGGATCTCTCAGTGGCTTTAAATACCATCGACCATGGTATCGTTCTGGAAAGCCTGAGGGAATTGGGGATCGGGGGCAATGCATTGCAGTGGGTCCAGTCCTATCTCTCAAGCAGATTCCAGACATAGATGCTTGGGGACAGTTGTTCCTTTAAAAGGGCGTTTAAATTTGGCGTTCCTCAGGGCATCATCCTGTCACTAATGCTGTTTAACATCTACATGAAACTGCTGGGAGAGATCATTTGGAGACATGCTATCAGTACGCTGATGACACCCAACTATATCTCTTCATGCCCCAGACCTCTGCATCAACTAAGGAAGGCATCTCCCCTCTGAATGAATGTCTTGGGCAGTAATGTGCTGGATGAGGAGAAACAGATTAAAACTGAATCCAGATAAGACCGGGGTACTTGATGGAGATCCTAATCCTGGTATGGAAGTTTGTCAACAGGTCCTGGATGGGGTCACACTTCCCCTAAAGGACTGTGTTTGCAGTTTGGGGGTTCTCCTGAATCCGTTGCTCCAGATGCCAGTTCAGATAGATGCGATGGCCAGGAGTGCCTGTTATCAGCTTTGGTTGATATGCCAACTGCACCCCTTCCTGGAATCTGTAGACCCGAAAACTATCATGCATGCTCTTGACTTCTGTAATGCGCTCTACCTAAGCTACCCTTGTACCAAGTCTGGAAAATTCATCTAATCCAAAATATGGCTGCCAGAGTGGTCACTGGAATATCTAGAGTTGACCATATCACACCTATATTAAAATCTCTTAATTGGCTGCCTATTAATTTCAGGGCACAGTACAAGGTCTTGGTTATAATCTTACTTACGGGATCGCCTTTTCCCATACAATCCGCCCCACATATTGAGGTCCTCTGGTAAAAACCTTGCTACCATTGCCTTCTTCTGAGACTGAGAGAGTGTAACTTGCCCAAGGGCAGCCAGTGAGTTTCTATGGCCGAGTGGGGATTTAACCTTTGGTTTCTCAGAGTACTAGGCCAATACTCAAACCACTGTATAATACTTAGTCATAGAGGTCTCTTTTATGTCCATATTTATTCAGAAGAGCCTTCCTTTGAGGCTGAGAGAGTGTGATATATGCAAGCTCACACATGGATTTCCAAGGCTGAGTAAGGATCCGAATCCTGGTCTCCCGGTCCTAGTCCATGGCACCATGCTGTTTCGCTTTCAGACCTTTCTTGCTGGCTAGACGTGGCTCCAGCTTAATCCCAGAAGATGGACTAGTCTGCCTTTCTGCTTAGATAACATAAAATTAGACTGTTTCTGGACCAGCTGTGGAGGGAATTTCTAGAGGTCTGCTTGCAATCTGGGACTGCTTTGTTTCCCAGCTAATTTCCACAGATGTTTGTCCATGGATTCAAGCATCCAGACCTTGAAAATATTTTCAAAATTTATCAGTTTCAAAAAGTAACTCTTTTTATTTTATTTTATTTAAGGGGCACTATTTTAGTATGCCCTTGTATTTAAGTTACAGTTGGCCCTTCTTATACACGGATTATTTTATACACAGATTCAAGGATACACAGTTTGAAAATGTTTTAATAAAGTATAAATTTCAAATATCAGACCTTGATTTTCCATTTTTTATAAGGGACACCATTTTTCTATGTCATTGTATTGAATGGCACTTGAGCATACACAGATTTTGTAATACACAGGGGATCTTGGAACCAAACCCCAGAGTATAACAAGGGTCCACTGTAACTTGAGCATGCATGGGTTTTGGCATCCACCGTGGGTCCTGGAACCAAACTCCAGCGTATACCGAGGACTGACAGTACTTTTATTTCACATTCTCACTGACTTCCTCAGAATCTTCGCATATTCTTCTTGAATAAGATAATTGAAGCCAGAGATTCCCATTCCACGCAAAGGCAAGCATTTCCTCCAGCACTGGCCAGAGAACCTCAGTCAGGGCACCGATTATAATTGGTGTGAGAGATCAGGAAGGGAGACGGCCCAGTGCCTGACTGGCCCAGGCCAGAAAGATGGCCAAGGGAATTGCCAGGAGGGTGCAGGGGTGTCACCTGATATGCTGGTGAGAAGGGGTGCTGAAGTTATGGGTCTGGCAAGAGAAAGTGAACCTCACCCTCTTCTGCTTGTCCAGCTACTCCGCTGGACCTGAAAAGGCTGTGGAAGAGAGGGATGATTGATGAATGATTTGCACAAATATACAGTACTAGGAATGCCTCTGAGTGTTGCAGCTCTTCCCTGGCTCAGGCAAGGTAAAGTGTGAGGGTGGCAGGAACATCATCCTGGCAGAGATGCCAGTCTTGAGCTGATTGCCCAACCAATTTGGGGGCAAGCCACCCCCCACAAACTCCTTAAAAGCAACCCAGCCTTTCCAACAGGGATGGGAATCAGGTAGATTTTCAGATGTTGATGGACTGCAACTCCCACTCTCCCTCACCATTGGCCATGCTTGCTAGAAGCTGCTGGGAGCTGCAATCCAGTTCTATCCAGAGGAACAGGTGATTCTGGCTCCTGTTCTCCGCTGCACCTCCCTCTCTCTTCCTCTTCCCCAAATGGGTGCCTTCCAAATGTGTTGCCCTACAACTGCATCTCACCAGAAGCACCTCAAACCTCACAGCCAATTGGCCCTACAAGACTATGCAGGGAAGGTCTCTGGGAACTTTCCCCCTTTGGGGTTTGAAATGAAGGTGGCGCTCCAGGTGAGGGCTTGCCATGCCCTGCCGCCAGGAGCCAGGCCTGTCCTCTGAGTCTGAGGTGGAGGCTGAGATCCCAGGGACAAGCCAGGGCTGCAGCCACTGTCCAGATCCTCCGGAGGTAAGCCTGCAGCCAGTCCCAGGGTCAGGTTCCCAGCAGCAAGGTTTCCCTCCTCCTGAGCCAGATTGACTGGGGCCTACTTCCACAGAGAGACCCCAGGAAAAAGAGAGATAAGGGCATTCTCTATGGCTAAGTAGGAAGCCAACAGCTAGAACATACGAGACCCAGATGGGTTAGAAATATCCCAGCACCTCCCTCGGTGCAGCATGGTTGAGAACCATCTGTGGTGCTTGGGAGACACCTTGCTCTTGCCTTGAATTTTGGCTGAATGCCTGTTACCTGGAATTCTGCTCGGACCTGGAGGACTCTCAGATTCCCCCTTTGAACCTGATGGACTGGAATGACTGAAGCCTCGTGATGAACGTGGACTGGATTATACCACCACTGCTTTTGCTACACAGGACTTGGTGAGACAACCATCCCTTCTCCCTTTCATTCAGTGCTTGAAACACTGAGATTCTGGACTGAGGGTTGGCTAGCCTTGCAAGGGCAAAACAGGATAGAGCTGGAGGTGGCTCTGGGAAGAGTGGATCCTTCTTCTCCTCTTCTGCTATCATCATCATTCTTCCACCCACCCACCTTCTGTCTTTTCCCAAGCCCTGGGACTGCAGGAGTGGCTAACAAGAATTAAAACCAATGCTGACCAAAGAATATGCAAAAACGTAAGTAAAGACCTCAAAAGGTTATTCCTAAAACCCAATTAAACAAACTCTCCACAGAATTAAAACCACTAAAAACAAATCAACAAAAAGGGGAAAGATACCCCCACAATAACCTTCCCTTATATTTCATTGCATTTGTCATCTTTTTCTCCCTTAATCAATTTTACAGAAGGACAAAGGCAGGAACAGAAGAAGTCCTCCTGAGGACACTCTGAGGGGCCATCATTGGCTGGAATCCCAGTCCCTCCCTCCATCCCTGGCCCTGATTGGCTGGAATCCTAATCCCTCAATCCATCCCTGGCCCTGATTGGCTGAGACAGGAAGCAAGGGCAAGATGGCAGGAACCACGGATCAACTATTCACTGAAAGACAGAGGATTGTACATAACTGACCCCATTGCATCCCAGTCTCTCAAATTCCCAATGGCTCCACTTCAGAAAAGGAGGGCTGAATATTTACTGTCACAAGGTCTTCTTTCCTCCATTTTCTTCCTCGAAGGAGGAACTGAGGGTAGTTTCTCCTCTCTTCCTTCCTTTGAAGGCCATCTTGGTTCTTTGCACACCTGCAGAAAGTGCAAATGGAGGTGTTTTACATGTGCAACACTTATGCAGTCTTCCATGGACCACCAAAGATAGAATTCAATGGCTCTCAGAGCAAAGCAAGCCTCAACCTTTCCTAGAAGATCAAACAAATCAATGAAGCTATTGTACTTTGGGCAGATATTTAGATGACATGACTGACTGGGAAAAAGGAGGATGGTCAGTAAAGTGGGAGGCATCAGGAAAGAGAAAGAGTGGCTGGAGGTGGATTGAGTCAAGGAAAGGAAGACTTTCAGCTTGAAGACCTTGTTCAGTCAGTTAATAACAAGGTCTTTGGAGTTCCCTCCTTCTTAGGGTTGCTCCAGAGTGAAGCCAACTGAACAGAACAAAGGAACAGGAAAAGGCTCTTGTCTTGCGTTCCTTCTTTCTTCATTATGAAAAAACAACCCCAAACCCCTCTAGCTGGGATTACGCACAAGGCTTGGTCCTAAACTAGGGATGGGATTTCTTTGGGCCTCCAGGTGTCAGTGTACTACACCTTCCAGCATCCTTTTTTATTTGTTATGCTCTCCAAGGGGATGATGGGAGCTGTAGTCTGTCAACATCTGGTGGGTGATAGGATGTCCATCCCAGTTGAAAGAAGACCAACTATTTGCAATGGAGGAAACAGAGACAGAGCCCCCTCCCTCCACGATCCAGCCTTTGGAGAGGAGTCTGGAAAGAGCTTCAACACCAGAGATGGTCCTCTTTTGCCTGAACAGAAGCAGATGTATATATTCACACAGAGACACCCTTTGATTCCCCTCATAGACCCACAGAGACCCCCAAGAAGGAAGAGGAGGCCTGGCAGCCAGAGGAGCCTTTCTGTCTTTTTGGAGGGAGGAGGAGGAGGAGGAGAAGGGGCCTTCCTTGCTTCCAGCCCCAAAGCTGCCTCCCTACAGAAGGCCCTCCATCCCCCATCACTGGCTCCAAAATGAGGCTCTTCCCCTCCAGTCCTCATTCTCACAGAGGAACCAAACTGGGGAGTGCCCCATGGAGGCCCCACCTTCCCTTCCCTGCCAAGGAGACCCAGAAGGAGCCCTTCTTCTTCCTAAGCAGCCAATGGTCAAAGCCACAGCCTCCTAGGACCCCATTCGGGCCTCTCTAGTCTCAGCAGCCACCTTCTAGAAGCTTCTTCCCCAACAGCTGCCCTCTGATTGGACGGTTGCCCACCAATGATGTCATCCCCCAGAGGAGTGTCTTTGTGCCTCTGAGAAAGGCCTTCTTCACTGTTGCCAGGCAGAGTCTGTTGTCGCCATGGAAACACCAAGGGAGGGAGGGAGAGTACTGAGCATGGTCCTCAAGAGAACTGGGCATGCTCAGTAGCAGCCACTGAAGCCCCTCTGCCCTGAAGGAAGATGGCTGCCCTGGCTGCCACTGAGCATGCTCAGTCCCTCCAGAGGAGAAACTGGAGGAGGAGGAAGGGGCCTGAGCCTTTAAGGGCTTGAGCCATTCCCAGAAAGAAAGACTTATTAATAGTTAATACTAATTATAAGTGAGTCAGTTGGAAAAGCCCATCTCACTCCAGAAAATAAAATCAAGATACTTAAAGAGTTTGCTCTCTACCTCTTTTGTAATGTAAGGGGAAAATACAGGAAAGGGCAAAATATCAGTACAGAATATATAGGTTATGCCAAGATAATAAATAGAACATGTATTGGAAGGTATTAGAAGTTGTAAATATGATCAATCTGTAAATATTGTGTATGTTCAAGAGATGCTGACAGAAGTTATCAATAACTGGAAAGTACCATCGCAAATGTATAACTGTATGTGAATTTATAAATAAAGCTCACCTGAACCTAAATCAATCAATAAATAAATTGTCACAGTGAGCTGCCATATTTTGAATTAGTTGAAGTTTCCAGACTTACTGCAAGGGTAGCCCTATGTAGAGCGCATTGCAGAAGTCAAGATGTGAGCTTACCAGCGCATGAACCATAGTTTTTGGGTCTTCAGGTTCCAGGAAAGGGCGCAGCTGGCGCATCAACCGAAGCTGATAACAGGCACTCTTGGCCGTGGCATCTATCTGAGCTGACATCTGGAGCAAAGGAACCAGGAGCACCCCTAAACTGCAAACATAGTCTTTTAGGGGAACTGTGACCCCTTCCAGGAGCGGTAGACAAACCTCCATATCTGGGTTAGAGGCTCCAACAACAAGTACTTCTGTCTTAAACGGATTCACTTTCAATCTGATTTCCTCATCTTGCCCATTATTCCCTCAAGACATTCATTCAGAGGGGAGATGCCTTCCTTAGTTGACGCTGAAGTCTGGGGCATGGAGAGATATTGGATGTCATAAGCGTACTGATAAAACCCCATCCCATACCTCCGGATGATCTCTCCAGGCGGCTTCATGTAGATGTTAAATAGCATTTGGGACAGGATGATGCTATGAAGGATGCCAAATTTAAGATCCCTTTTGGAGGAGCAACTGTCCCCAAGCATCACCATCTGGAATCTGCTTCTGAGATAGGACCAAAACCACCGCAAAGCAGTGCCCCCGATCCCCAATTCCCTCAGGCTTTCCAGAAGGATACCATGGTTGACGGTATTGAAAGCCACTGAGGTCCAAAAGCACCGACAGGGTCATACTTCCCCTGTCAATGTTCAAGCGGAGATCATCTAAGGAGACCATAGCAATCTTGACTCTGTATCCCATCCTGAAGCCAATTTGAAAAGGGTCTAGATAATCTGTTTCATCCAAGACCACTTGGACTTGAAGAGCAACTGCCCTCTCAATCACCTTGCTTAGAAATGGAAGATGGGGGACCAGTCTGTAATTGTTCATGTCCAAGGGATCTAGGGAGGGCTTTTTCATAAGCGGCTGTATCACCGCTTCTTTTAAGCAAGATGGAAAATAGCCCTCCCTAAGAGATGCATCTATGATATATCTCAGGTGAGTCCTAAGTGCATCTCCTCCTTGGAGGACCAGCCATGAAGGGCAATGGTCCAAAGGGCAAGTTGTCTTCTTTACACTTCTAAGGAGCTTGTCTACATTCTCAGTACTCACAGATTCAGATTGATCCAGTATGATCTTATTCACAGTCACTGGACACCTCACCTATAGCCTCTGCAATAATGCTGGCATCCAAGTCAGCTCTTATCTGAGAGATATTATCTGTGAAATAGTCATTTAAAGCATCACAGTGATCTGTGGTAGGCTCTAATAATGGGTTCTGGGGGGCAGGTGCCTGGATCAGGTTCCAGATCCCCCCCAACACTTAAGCCGTCCCTTTATGCTTCTCTTCCCTTGGTACTTTCACTCCTTTATTCCTTCCTTCTACTCCTTTTACATACATCCTTTCAAGGGGGTCCAAGGCCTGTTCAGCATGTTCCCAAAACTGGGAGGAGGATGTTCTTTTGGGGGCTGAGGGTCTCTCTGTTGGTCCTTCTCTGCAGGGTTGTTGTGAAGGGAAATGTATATATGTGTGGGGGATGCCTAATTTGGATCCGGTGGGCCTTTAAGACTAGTTCCCAAGTTGCCAGGGAAGTGTCAGTCTCCGCAGATGGGGCTTTGGGGTCACTCCATCTCCCTCCTTTTGGATTTGGCCTAGATTTTGGCTCTTTCCCCCCACCCTGACAGAGCCCCCTACCCCCAGGACCACAGAGACAACGTCTCCCCCCCAAAAAATGTTGTTTCCAATACTATTGAACCCTATCCTGTGTGATGCTTTGCATTTAGCACCAAACCCTTCCCCAAATGAGTCATCAGAAGGGAGGGTCTCTCCTCTTCCCCACTTTCCAGGAGGGAGGGGGCTCCTCAAAGTCCTTTTTATCTTTGAATCCCCCTCCCCTCCATGGCCACGCCTCTCTCCAAGGGTCCCCCCTTTCCACTTTTCTCAAAATAACCCCCCAAGTACCTGGGCCCCAAGGAATCCCCAGAGGAGGGGGCAGGGAAGGCAGGGAAAGGAGAGGAGGCCTGGCAGGCTCTCTGCCTTTCTTTGGGGGGAGGAGACTGGGGTTTCCGTCCTTCTTACATCACCCTCCCCCAGAAGATCCTCCAGCCATTCTGAATGAACGAGGGGTCTCCCCATTTCCTTCACTCAGAGCAGGCTGTGAGGGCAGGTGATTCAGGGGCTGAGACTCTGCATGCACATTTGCCACCAAAGGCCCCTCTTGAGCATGCACAGGGATCGCAAAGCCCTAGCTGCTGCTGCTTATTCCATTGTCAGCATTTGTAAGAAGGGAAGGACTACACCCTTCCTTCCTTCTTTCCGAAATGGAGCCCAAGCTGCGGAGCTGGACTCAGGAGGGAAAGGCTGTGAAGACTCTGCTTTGTACATACAGCTCTGTCTCTCTGAGTGTGTGTGTGTGTGTGTGTGTGTGTGCGCGCGCGCGCGCGCACGCACGTATACACACACACACATACAAGTATGCATGTGTGTGTTTGCCTCTGCTGCTCATAGGGCTGGGAATGGAGCTGAGGACTGAGAAGAGAAGAAAGGGTCAGTTTTGTGCAAATTCAGAACTTATATGCATCAGTGAGTCCATTGTGTTGAAATAACAAAGAACTTTATTGAGAACACAATGGCGGGATACGGAACGCCCAAAAATGGCAGTCTCTCGCCATCCTGGTTTGCTCCGCAAGGGAGCCAAAGTCAACAAACTGCGCGGCTCCATTGCTAAACAAAAAGAACCCACAAAAAGCAGGTTCTTGTTGTCGTGGCTTTGTGACGCCGCAAGGCACCAATGGCGCACTTGCGGTGTCACAAAGAGGCCGGGACGTGCATACGCTACGCATCCGTTGCATCAAAATGGCAGCGCCCGTGTGTACAGGGCGCCGTCATTTTGACGCCCCCACCATGTGCTAGGAGTGAGGTCGGTATGGACACTACGTCTTGGCCAACCCCTATCATGTGACGGGGGCTGCGCAAAGGCCCATTTAAATCAGTCCAGCATTTACATTAGCATTTAAATCAGAACTGCCCACCCGAAGCCAAATAAAACATTAAAACCCCAAAACCTAAAACTCCACCCTCTTTTAAACCTAGCCACCACCTCCAATTCCCACAGTCAATGGCCCACAGATAACAAGGCTACCTTTGTCATTCCCAGAAACTAGTCCCCTTCCTGTTAATACCTTCCCCCCAACTTTCTTCAGCTAACATCCCACACAATCCAAAGGCTATCAATCAAATAATTATTCTAGCCAGCTGCAACAAATCCCACCCTCTATCTATCTAACCTATTGCACATCCCATAATCCCCAGTCAAATGTATAAACTAAAGCAATGATCTACACTAATAGCAATTAAAAGCTAAAATTAAGAAAATATAACTTTAAAACATAAAGACATATGGAGAGACAAACCTAACACACAAATCACAAGGGCATTTTCTTATCACCAAAGGAAGAAAAATATATTCTTTGTATTCCTTCTCCACAAAAATAATGTTAGTTCATTTCTGGGATTTTTGTGGCTTCTTTCTTGTGTGGCCTTTCTGATGTCTTACTAGGTTTGACTTCTGAGCAAAACATTGTCCACAATGCTGGCATTTGTGTGGCTTCTCTCCTGTGTGGACTCCCTGATGTTTCACTAGGTCAGACTTCCAAGAAAAACATTTCCCACAATGCTGGCATTTGTATGGCTTCTCTCCAGTGTGGACCCTGTGATGTATCATTAGGATTGACTTCTGAGAAAAACATTTCCCACAATGCTGGCATTTGTATGGCTTCTCTCCTGTGTGGACTCTCTGATGTTTCACTAGGTGTGCCTTCTGAGAAAAACATTTCCCACAATGCTGGCATTTGTATGGCTTTGCTCCTGTGTGGATTCTGTGATGTTGCACAAGCAGCGACTTCGAAGAAAAACCTTTCCCACAATGCTGGCATTTGTATGGCTTCTCTCCTGTGTGGACTCTCAGATGCTTGACAAGGACTGATTTGTAAGCAAAATGTTTCCCACAGTGCTGGCATTTATGTGACTTCTTTCTTGTATGGACTCTCTCATGACTGACATGTTCTTCTGTAAACAATGACAATGACAGACAAGACTGAATCTCAGCATTAAGAGAGGAAGGTGTTACCCCAAGATTTAGCCCCACGTTAACCCCTCCCTATGTGAGATTAAATTAATTTGGGTGTGTTACACATGCGCCGAAAGTACGCGCTCTGCACATACTAGGGTTAGAAAGGGGCGTACTAGGGTTAGAAAGGGGCGTCTATTCTAGACACCCCTGAACTGTAGTATGCGCAGAGAGCGTACAAATTGACACCCTTCCACACAGGCGCTGCCATTTTGATGTCACGGACGCATAGCGTCCAGATGTTGCACGGCAGAAGTGATGCTGCAAGTGTGCGACTAGACCCTCTCGGCTCTACTTCTGGGGTGCAGAAAAGAAGCACCATTTTCGAGCTGCTATTTTGCTGTGTGTGGAAACTACGCGGTTTGGCCACTGCAGTTCCTGGACACAGCAACAGGCAGCACCGGCAAACCACCGCTTTCAGGCCGTCTGTAACGCGCCATAATTGGTGTGAGTGACCCGAGCATAACCCTGTTCTGGATGCCCCAAATCCATATAATGATTGTATCCGTACTTGTAGGAGCTAGCAAAGAAGAGATTGTAGGTGAACTGCCATAAAGAAATCAGTGGAAGCAGATAGTCAGACAGTTGAAAAATATTCTAATAACTACATGTAAAAATACTTTGATTGAAAAGTAGCATCATTTCCTGTGAGACTGCCATAGAGGGTTGAGTCAGAGCACATGGCATGACGCAAGCTAACTGCAGAGGATGCTTCATGCTGTGTGGCACCAGGAGATGACTCACAATCAATACAGTATACAGCTCACATGTGGATTGATGTGGGTTGGAGTTGTGTGTACAAGAGATTGTGAAGTTGATGGAAGTCAGAGAGGAGAGCTGGTACATATTTGTTTTCTATTGCAACTCAAGCTAAAAAACCTCCAAGGACTTTGAGGAAATCAACTGTGGCTGTGAGTTATTTTTAAGTGTGGAAAGTGGTTAGTGCATTGCCAATACCTATATCTGGAGATTTGCTTCTGTTCTGGCTGTGTTATCATTGAGCTCTGGGAGTGTCGCCTTCAGACTGTGCTATACATTGGCTTTGAATGGGACCAGAATTCAGAGCCAAGAAGGACCTGAGAGCCAGTGTGATAATCCTTTTTGGCTGAAGTATTTCCACCAAGTACCCATTTCATTTAATTCAGTTTCAGACAATGTTTTCCTCATACAAAATACTTTCTAAACCAATTTAAACCTTTTTGAATGCTCACTTTCTGTCCCCAAGCAACAATTTCAGTACAAATATCAGCCTTAAGGGGCTGGTCTTCAGCGTCAGTCCAGTTGCAGACAGACCCTCTGTTGATTTACATTGCTAAACACCTCTCTACACTCACCAGCCCCACTTGCCGTTGAAGTTACTGTCTTCTCTCTCCATTCTGGACCCACAGCAATTGGATTCGAGATCCATCTAGGTCACTGATGGCGAAACTATGGCACAAGTGCCAGAGGTGGCACTCAGAGTCCTCTCTGTGGGCATGTGTGCCATCACCCCAGCACAGATTTTGCTAGAGTTTGTTACTAGAAAGCCAGAGGGACATGGCAATTTGCAATAAATAAGTGGCTTTTGGGTTGTAGTTTGGGGACTTGGCCTCTAAACGGTTCACCATCACTGATCTATGTAATGTATTACCATTAGCAAAGCCTCACACTATTCACCACTCCCACCTTTGTTACCTAGTTTGTGTGTTTGTGTGTGTGCATGCGCATGAACACGTATATGTATGTGTGTGTGTGTGTTTTACTTTCCCCCTAAAAAAACACAAAAACTTATTTGAAACGACTCTGGAGTTCTGTGTGTTTCCCGGCCCTTCAGCCCCTAACCAACCGAGCTGCCAAGGTACCTCTTGCCTTCTTCTTCCACCGTTCTCATACGCCTCTCCCCTTGCGGCATGCCTGCCACCCAAATCTCACAAACCAGTCAGTTAATACCCTCCGCAACTGATTCCTTTTCCTCAAGTTGTTCTAGGCCCCATTATACTTACCAACGACTTAAAACTACTAACATTTAAACTACTAACAACTCCCCCCTAAACCCCAAGACCATTGTGGATGAACCACAGAAGCTGGTTCTGACAATTGACAGTTTACAATGGGGTATTTAGTATCCTTATAAAGTGGAGAGCAATAGTGCCTCACTAAACCACAAATTCAAATATTCTACAGGATGTTGCTCTCTCAATTAAACTACACTTGAAAGGGATCTAGGAATCCCAATAGACCACAAGTTGAACATGGGCCAAGAGTGTGATGCAGCAGCTAAAAAGGACAATGTCATTCTAGGCTGCATCAATATGAGTATAGTTTCTTGATCAAGGGAAGTAATAGTGCCACTCTATTCTGCTTTGGTCAGGCCTCCCTTGGAATAATCCTGTGTCCAGTTCTGAGCCCCACAATTCAAAAGGATCTTGAAAAGTTTGAACATGTCCAGAGGAGGGCATCCAAAGTGGTGAAGGATTTGGAAACCATGAAGCCCTAAGAGGAATGGCTTAGAGAGCTGGGTATGTTTAGCCTTGAGAAAAGAAAGTTAAGAGTGGATACGATATCCATGTTTAAATATTGGAAAGGGTCGTAATTATGATGGAGCAAGCTTGCTTTCTGCTGCTACAGAGAAAAGGAGATACCACAATGGATGCAAGCCACATAGAAAGAGGTTCCACCTAAACATTACTAGGGACTTTGGGACAGTAAGAGCTCTTCGACAGTGCAATATACTCCCTTAGAGCTTGGTGGAGTCCTCTTCTTTGGAGGTCTTTAAACAGAAGATGGATGGTGCTTGGAATGTGTATTCATTCATGGCAGAAGGGGGTTGAACACGATGGCCCTTGTGGTCTATTCCAACTCTATGATTCTATAATTCTAGGGGAATCATAGCACAATGATAATTTAGCATAAAAGGGACCTCAGTCTTCATGGAAAGGAGAGTGGATTCCGGTTCCTTACCCACAGAGGCCACATTCTGATAATTCTCCATCATTACAGAACTGTACATCAGTCTCTGTTTCTTCGTCAACAGTTTCCATTCATCCTCAGTGAAATATATTGCCACATCCGCAAAGGTCACCTGCAACAGAAAATAGTCCTCATCCAGAGAGTGACTAAACAAAAGGGGAGGAAAGCACATGGTGCATCCAAATATTATTTCATCACTTCACAATTCTGTCCAGGAAATAAACTTTGAATTCTGGCAGCAAGAAAAAAAAAACTACTGCCTTCGAGATCCAGTTTGTGTCGAATATAATATACAATATAATAAACAATATAATTTAGGCCATGGCTGGGATATAGAGGATGGATTATGATACTCACTATCCCAACACATAAAACATTTAGCCACCAAAGAATTATAGTGCATTTAGACATTTCTTGCCACTTTTCAGAGGCAAAAGTTAATTTTAAAAAACTGTTCTGGGGAGCACTGTGGGCTTGAGGGCCCCTGGGCCCTCCCCATATTTAGACCCAGAGATGTTCTCCCATATCCCCGAACATTTCACAGATGGGAAAAGCAAGACACATGTGGACAAGCAACACCAAAAGGTGGTCAAGATGGCCAAAGTTGTTTATGAGAAAGATCACACAAGCTAGGAAGTGCACAACATTAACCAGGACTGTCTTTGCTAAACTCAGACAGTATGTGATTTGCTTCCTTTCATAAATTGGCCCAGCAGTGACACAGATGAAGCTAATAGGATAGTGACTTACTGAAGGACTGTCTCTGGTAAATTGGGAGAGTATGTTCTCTGTTTGCTTTCAAGAGCTGGCCCAGCAGTGACACAGATGAAACTAATAGTCAAGAACCTCTACTCACCAAAGAGTTCTTGTATCTCTGCATCCTCTTTCTCTGGGAGCCCAACTCCCTCCGCTTGACCTCTGTGTCGGCCATCAGGTGGGCAGGGATCCTGGTGGTCTTGCACTTGGGTCACTTCCAGCAAAAGGTGCCCAAAGCTGTGTCCAAGGGGGCCGAGATGAAGGTCCTGAGAAAGGAGACCAGAGATTCAAAAAAGGACGCAAATTGGATCTCCTATACAGAATGAAAGCAAATAGATACAACTGGTTATAGAATAAAGAGATGAGAAGATCCTAATGATCAGGGTTATGATCTTTCATGGTTCTTTTACAGACAATTAGAGAGCTCTTCCTAATGGATAAAAACAATACGGTATTAGCAAATCAGACTCTGATCTAGAACAGGAAATAATGTTGAATAAAGATGCCTTATTAGCAAGACTTTATAATTGTATTGTTGAAATCTGTACATAAGAGAACGTTATTGAAGAAACTATGATCAGATGGTCTTAAAACTTTGGTTTTGCAATTGAATTAGACCAGTGGGAATACACTTGGAAAAAAAAGATTGAACTATACTTGCAGC
The DNA here is from genome assembly GCA_016801065.1 of Sceloporus tristichus. Taxonomy (NCBI): domain Eukaryota; kingdom Metazoa; phylum Chordata; class Lepidosauria; order Squamata; family Phrynosomatidae; genus Sceloporus; species Sceloporus tristichus. The sequence continues at coordinate 7,263 of JACSCI010000702.1, read as the reverse complement.
CAAAACATCGAAGAGAGTTATTATAAAACATTTTTGGTGGTATTTAACACCAGAGAGAATAAGCAAGATGTATAAGAATTGCAGTAATTTGATACTGTTAAATACCTGGGGGTTTGGCTCTCCACTAAAAATTCGGAACTGTATAAGAATAATTACTGTAAAACTTGGCTTAAAATTAAAGCAGATTTATCCCGTTGGAATAAAATTGGCTTATCCTGGTTGGGTAAAGTGGCTGCTATTAAAATGTTAGTTTTACCTAGAATGATTTTCTTGTTTCAAACTATCCCAATCTTAACTAATGAAGCACCATTTGTAACGTGGAATCGAGATATTAGCAAGTTTTTGTGGGGAGGCAAGAAACCTAGAGTCCGCTTTCATAGAATCATAGAATCATAGAGTTGGAAGAGACCGCAAGGGCCGTCCAGTCCAACCCCCTGCCATGCAGGAAATCCAGATCAAAGTATCGTCGACAGATGGCCATCCAGCCTCTGTTTGAAGACCTCCAAGGAGGGAGACTCCACTACACTCCTAGGAAGTGTGTTCCACTGTCGAACAGCCCTTACTGTCAGGAAATTCCTCCTAATGTTGAGGTGGAATCTCTTTTCCTGCAGCTTGCATCCATTGCTCCGGGTCCTAGTCTCTGGAGCAGCAGAAAACAAGTTTGCTCCCTCCTCAATATGACATCCCTTCAAGTATTTAAATAGGGCTATCATATCACCTCTTAACCTTCTCTTCTCCAGGCTAAACATCCCCAGCTCCCTAAGGCGTTCCTCGTAGGGCAAGGTTTCCAGACCTTTCACCATTTTAGTCGCCCTCCTTTGGACACGCTCCAGTTTCTCAATGTCCTTTTTGAATTGTGGCGCCCAGAACTGGACACAATATTCCAGGTGGGGCCTGACCAGAGCAGAATATAGTGGCACTATTACTTCCCTGGATCTAGATACGATACTTCTATTGATGCAGCCTAAAATCGCATTGGCCTTGTTAGCTGCCGCATCGCACTGTTGACTCATGTTCAACTTTTGGTCTACTTGGACTCCTAGATCCCTTCGGATAATGCAGGATGATGTAAAAACGGGGGCTTGGGATTTCCTGATGTAAAGACATTGTATAGCAATCAGAGAAAATTATTACAAGATGCAGAATAGGTGGCATCTAACTCCTTTAAAGCTCTCCAAAATTTGGACTGCTGGAAGTGTGGTAACTCCCCAGGATCCCTGGTACATTTGTGGTGGCAATGTCAGCATGCCAAGAAATACTGGAAAGTGATTCATCAGAAGATGCAAATGGTTCTTAATTATAAATCCCCGTTTGACCCGAAAATGTTTTTGTTGAATATGGTTATGGATGTTAAACTTGAGAATATGCATGGGAAATTACTGTTTCATATGATTTCAGCGGCCAGATTGGTGTTTGCTTCTTGTTGGAAAGGGTCAGGGCAGCCCTTGTGGAAGGACTGGACTATGAAACTATTGGATTATATGGAATTGGAGAAACTCACTTGCTACAGGAAAAACCTTGACTGGGAAATAAGAAAGGAAGTACAGCATCCTTTTATGTTGTTTATTAAGAAGGAAGGCCTATCCCCTAATTTTATATGGTAGCTACGATTTTTGATTTATCTTATCAGGAAGGATATGAGATTAGGCACAGAAGCAAAAACATAAGTATAATATATGATATATGACTTTTTTTTAACCATATTTAAATTGTGCATGGATTAATTCTATTAGTTTAGATCTGATTGCATTAAGGGCTATAATTTGGCATAATCGTGTCCCATCTTTCTCTTGGAAGTCTTACTTAATCTTGCTTTATTTTAGATTAGAATACTGTATATTGTGTATAGTTCATAACTAATACATTTATTTAAGATGTAATGCTGTATATGTCGTTCATCTTATATATTGTTATGTGTATCTTTATGTGTTTTTAATGCCTAATAAAGATTATACTAAAAAAAAAGGAATTGCAGTAATTTGTATTGGAAATGTGAAAAGGAAAGGGCTCAATCTATCAAATGTGGTGGACTTATGGGAAAGCGATACAATATTGGAAGTTGATTTATTTTGAAATTAAGAAAGTTGTAACTTTATCTTTTAAATTCTCACCTGAATATTTTTGCCTAATATAATAGAACAATCCATAGGGAAAAAACATGGTAAAATATGATTTTATATGTTGTCATCTGAAAGAATAGTGTTTGCTCAGAGATGGAAAACTAAAGAAATAGCTTCAAAAGAAGATTGGATATTTAAGCTTCTGGACATGATGGAAATGGACAAACTCTCAAGAGGAATTAGAAAGGAGCATCAAATTTATATAAAGGAGACTGGAATAATATATTGAATATCTCCAGAAGCATGGAGGGAAAATGCTACTTTAGAGACAGAACTAATTTAAGTTGAAGTGTTTTAATTTATTCAAAGAAATATAACAGCTGTAAAATAGAAGTATCTTGGGAGGTTAAAAGCCCAATGATGTTTAGTTTAATCTAATGAGAGCGATTTTGTATCAACTGTTTTACAATTTAAATGAGGACTGTCTAATCCTTATTTTTGTTGTTCTTCTTTGTTTCTGTGTTTATTTGGTCATAATATGAGATTTTCTGGTCTGTCTCCTTCCTTCTTCCCTGAAAATCTATTAATAGGAAAACTGGGGAGACTTTTAAAACCTCCCAAAGGAGCCACTTTTGGCCTTTTTGGGGGACTAGCCTCCATTTAGGAGCCAAAGCCCAAAGTTTATGAAGAATAATAATAAGGCTTGTAGTAAAACTATCCTCCCCATTTCTGACCTCTTTTAAAACCCATGATCCCCAGAAGGAGCACAAAACATACACAAAGAGACACACTTCCTTCCTTTTGGCCCAAGGATATGGGCCTCCTTATCACTCTAAAGCCTCAGGAGAGAAAGAGAGGCCTCTGTTCAACTGAGACTCAGAGAAGGTTCTGGAACATTATTCCCCACAGTCACAAACAGCACAGAAAATGGCTGCCTCTCCCTCAGCGCTTGGCAGTTGGCAGTTTGAGGCCTTCAGGGAACCCAAAATGGAGGATGAAAGGGCCTCAAAGTCGGAAGAGTCCTCAAATAGGATTTCCAAACCTTAACAACACCTAAAATGCCAAACCAATAGAACATTCCCAGAGTTCCATAGCACTGAGCCATGGCCATTACAGTGGTGCAGAACAAGAATGCTCAGCAATGGTGGCATTAATGGCGATTAAGGTCTGGCACCAGCTCTATCCTCCCTCCCCCCCCCCCAGGCCTGATATCATCATCCTCCTCATCATCATCATCCTCATCATCATCTTTGCTACAGCATGAGAGCCACCATTAAAAGCATTGAAATCCCCTTCAGAGAGAGTGGGCCTAGAAGGAGTGCTGGGCCTTCTTCCTCCCCACCTTAATGGCAGTGGCCAAAGAAAAGCAGCAGCAGTAGATCCAAGCCAGGCCCAGCCAGACCTCAGTGAAGCCTCACAGTTCCAGGCCTTGTCTCTCTGCTGTTTCTCTCCTCACTTCTTCTTCCCTCTCTCACTCTTCCGTGCACAGAGCTAAATAGAGAAGCAGAAGCTCCGCCTCTTCTTGAGGCTGGCCAATGGGGGCAGAGGACCTGGAAGACCCCGCCCCCTGCCACAGACTCACATTTTGTGTTCTGGCGGCCATTTTGTGCTGCTTGTGACTGTGGGGAATAATGTTCCGGAACCTTCTCTGAGACCTCAGTTGAACAGAGGCTTCTCTTTCCCTCCTGAGGCTCCAGAGTCAGAAGGAGGCCAGGCTCCTTGGGCCAAAAGGGAGGAAGTGTGTCTCTTTTCTGAGAGGGTTTTCTTACACAGCGCTGCTCCTTCTGGGTTTTAAAAGGGACCAGAAATGGGGAGGATAGCTTTAACACAAGCCTTATTCTTCTTCTTCACAAACATTGGGCTTTGGCTTCTAAGAGGAGGCTATTCCCCAAACAAGGCCAAAAGTGGCTCCTTTGGGAAGTTTTAAAAGTCTCCCCAGTTTTCCTATTAAGAGATTTTAACTCACGAAGGAAGTTGACAAACCAGACCATCTCATATTACCAAGAATGAAACAAATAAATATAGAAACAAACAATAAAAATAAGGATTAGACAAAAAAGTGCTTATTTTTTAAAAGTAAAACCATTATTAAGAGGGTAAAAACCAGGCTTGGCTACTTCTACCCTTTTACAACCAGCTCAGACTGTATCTGCCCTGCAGAAATATTCCAGTTCGAAACTGTGTTAACTCTCCTGGCTCCATCCTGTGGAATCCTGGGATTTGTAGTTTGTTGGGCACTAGAGATCCAGAGCCACCCCAAGGAAGGCTCTCCAGGGCTCTCTTGGCCCTTCTTTGCTTGCGAATACTGACTGTCTCAGGGAGTCTCTATATTAGAGCATCAGGAAATCCTTTAGGTATTGTAATAATAATAATAATAATAATAATAATAATAACAACAACAACAACAACAACAACAACAACAATACTTTTATTTATATCCCGCTTTTCTGTTACAAGACAATCAAAGCAGCTCACAACATATTAAAATCCACATTTACAAAATTATGTCCCAAATTCCCCCTTAAAACAGGATTAAACATGTACAATTAAAATATCTATTAAAAACACAGTTAAAAACACAATAAAAATATAACAAGGACAGAGCGGTGGGCTAATCCATGATGTGGGGGGCAGTCATTCTGTGGACGGGCACTTTATTCAGGAAAGGCCTGCCGGAAGAGATCCATCTTGACAGCTTTTTTAAAGCTGTCTAAGCTGACAATTTGATGGATCTTGTCTGGCAGACCGTTCCATAGTTTGGGATCAATTGCAGAGAAGGCCTCTGGGAGGTAGCAGTTAGTCTGGTTTTTAAAGGCTGCAATAGATTCCTCCCAGAGGACCTGAGGGTGCAGTTGGGCGGATTATGTGGGAGCAGGCGATCCCTCAAATAGGTTGGACCCAAGCCATGTAGGGCTTTAAAGGTTATAACCAACACCTTGTACTGTGCCTGGAAACTAATAGGCAGCAAGTGAAGAGATTTTAAGATGGCTGTTATTCAGTCACTCTTAGTTTTTCCGGCGACCAGCCTGGCTGCCATATTTTGCACTAGTTGAAGACACAAGGGTAGCCCCATGTAGAGCGCATTACAGAAATCAAGTCATGAAGTTACCAGTGAATGTACAACAGTTTCCAGGTCCTTTACTTCCAGGAAATGGCGCAGCCGGCGTGCCAGCCGAAGCTGATAACAAGCGCTCCTGATCGTCACATTCACCTGATTTCTCATGTGAAGCGACGGGTCTAGGAGCACCCCCAGACTGCGAACACAGTCCTTTGTGGAGAGCGTGACCCCATCTAGGACTGGAGGTTGCAATCCTGTACCTGGTTTGGGGGTCCCTACTGTAAGTACCTCCGTTTTGTCTGGATTCAGCCTGAGTTTGTTTTCCCTCATCCAACCCATTACCGCTTCAAGACATTGATTGAGGGGAGAAATGCCATCTGTTGTCATAGCTGCTGATCGGGACATGGAGAAATATATTTGGGTGTCATCAGCGTACTGATAACACCCTGCCCCATGTCTGCGAATGATTTCCCCCAGGGGCTTCATATAAATGTTGAATAGCATCGGGGACAGTATGGCGCCTTGAGGGACGCCATATTTAAGATCCGTTTTCAAGGAGCGACTGTCCCCGAACATCACCCCACCCTCTGGAATCTACCCGAGAGGAAGGACTGGAACCACTGGAGTGCAGTGCCACTGATTCCTAACTCTCCCAGGTGTTCCAAGAGGATGTCGTGATCAATTGTATCAAAGGCCGTTGACAGGTCTAGAAGCACCAACAGGGTCACACTTTCTCTGTCAATGCCTAGACGAAGACTGTCAGCCAGAGCAACCATGGCAGTCTCCATCCCATATCCTGTCCTGAAGCCGGTTTGAAATGGATCTAGATAATTGGTTTCATCCAAGATGACTTGGAGTTGAAAGGCGACAGCCCTCTCGATCACCTTGCTCAAAAATGACAGATGGGATACAGGCCTGTAGTTCTTCATATCCATTCAGGATATGAAGAACTATATGAAGAAACCAGGGAAGGTTTTTTCAGGAGCGGTCTGACAACTGCCTCCTTTAAGCAAGTTGGAACACAACCTTCCCTAAAGGATGCATTGATGACATTTCTAAGAAATGCCATCAAGGCATCACCCCCCTGGATGGCCAGCCATGACGGGCAGGGATCAAGGGGACATGTCATCTTCTTCACATTTCCAAAGATCTTGTCTACATCATCGGTATTCACAAGCTCAAACCGATCCAGTTTAACCTCAACAATGGGTTCACTGGACACCTCATCAGTCGATTCTGCTGCAATCCCAGCAACCAGGTCGGCTCTTATCTGACAGATTTTATCTGCGAAGTAGTTGTTAAAAACATCACAGCAGGCCGTTGTCGGGTTAAGCAAAAGGTTCTGCACAGCTGGAACCTGTGTCAGTTCCCTTACCACCCTAAACAGCTCTGCTGGACGAGACTCCGCAGATGCAATACGTGTAGAGGAGAAAGATCTCTGCGCTGCCTGTATCGCCTCTCTATAGGAATGAAGGAATTTCCTATGACGAGTTCTGTCAGATAGGAGTCGAGTGTCACGCCAGTCGCACTCTAGTCGTTGTCCAACCCAGCTTCATTTTCCTCAGATCTTCAGTATACCATGATTTACGATTAGGAGCGGGTTGGAAAGGACACTTGGGAGCAATTGTGTCGATGGCCCTGGCGATATCGGTGTTCCAGGTATTAACCAGAGCATCAACAGAATCACCGGCATTACCAACCAAGGAACCCTCTAAGGCTTTCTGGAATCCAATTGGTTCCATTAACCTTCGAGGGCGGACCATTCTAATGGGTCCTCCATCCCCAATGGGGCAGACTGTGGCTCTTAGTTCAGCCTTGACCAGGAAATGATCCATCCACGACAGTTCGGTGGTACTAGTTACCTCCGCCCACGGATATTTCCGCTCCGTACTGAAGACCGCATCAAGGGTATGACCTGCGCAATGTGTTGGCGCGGAAACCAATTGGGATAGGCCCATGCCTGTCATGGAATCCATGAACTCCCGAGCCGCACCTGTTAAACTGGTCTCGAGTGGGATGTTGAAGTCGCCCAGAATTATAAGTCTGGGCGACTCCAACAACAACTCCGAGACCAGCTGTGTCAACTCGGATAGGGAGCCTGTTAGACAACGGGGTGGACGGTATACTAACAGAATCCCTATACTA
>JACSCI010000701.1:0-19098 GCA_016801065.1 Sceloporus tristichus | reverse complement strand
ACCTAGTGATACATCAGAGAGTCCACACAGGAGAGAAGCCATACAAATGCCAGCATTGTGGGAAATGTTTTTATATGAAGTCAGTCCTAGTGACACATCAGAGAGTCCACACAGGAGAGAAGCCATACAAATGCCAGCATTGTGGGAAATGTTTTTCTATGAAGTCAGTCCTAGTGAGACATCAGAGAGTCCACACTGGAGAGAAGCCATACAAATGCCAGCATTGTGGGAAATGTTTTTCTCAGAAGTCAGTCCTAGTGAGACATCAGAGAGTCCACACAGGAGAGAAGCCATACAAATGCCAGCATTGTGAGAAATGTTTTACTTCGAAGTCAAACCTAGTGAGACATCAGAGAGTCCACTCAGGAGAGAAGCCATACAAATGCCAGCATTGTGGGAAATGACTTTCTCAGAAGTCACACCAAGTGACACATCAGAGAGTCCACACTGGACAGAAGCCATAAAAATGCCAGCAGTGAACTAAAATTATTTTTTGTCAATAAGGAATACAAAAAATATATTTGCAATCCTGCTGTGCTAAGAAAAGGCCCTTGTGATTTTGTTTTTCTGTCCATATGTCTGTTTATGTTTTAAAATTGTATTTTGTTAGATTCAGGTTTTAATTGCTAATAGGATAGATAATTGTTTTGGGTGGTAACTTTGGCTGGGGATTGTGGTTCGTGGTATAAGTTAGCTAAATGGGGGGCTGGGATTTGTTGCAGTTGGTTAGAATAGTTTTGGGAATGATAGCGTTTGGAATTTGTGGGATGTTGGCTGAAGAAAGTGGAGGCTGATATTAACAGGAAGGTGGCTAGTTTCTGGGAATGGCAAAGGGGGGCTTGTTACCTGTGGGACATAGACTGTGGGAATTGAAGGTGGGGGCTAGGTTTTAAGAGGGTGGAGTTTTAGGTTTGGGGGTTTTAATGTATTGTTTGGATTGGAGTGGGCAGTTCTGACGTAAACGCTGAATTTCTGACTATGTGTTCTCAATAAAGTTCTTTGTTGTTTCAACAGACTGGACTCATTGGTGTATAGAAGTTCTGCATTGGCACAAAATTTACCCTTTCTTCTCTCCTCAGCCATCATCTCCATTCCCAGCTATAAGAACAGCAGAGGCAAACACACATACATTTATATATATGTTTATGTGTGTGTGTGTGTGTGTGTGTGTGTGTGTGTTTGTGTGTATTATATCTACAGACATACAGTATACATAGACTTTATTTCCAATGCAGAGCCTTCCTTTCTTGCCTTTCCTGGGCTCCATTGTGGCCTCTTCGAAGTGTCCTCAAAATAAGGAAGGAAGGGGAGGTCGCTGAACCCCCGGCACACTCCTTCCCTTCCCTAAAAGGCCGCCAGTGGAATAAACAGCAGCAGCAGTAAAGCCCTGGTGATCCCTGCGCATGATCAGAAGGGGTCTTTGGATTTATGTGCGCATGCACAGTCTCAGCCCTAAAGCCATTGCTGCCCTCACACTCTGTTCTGAGGGAAGGAAGGATGGAAATGGGGGGAAACCGTTGTTTGTTCAGAGGAATGGCTGGAATGTCTTCCGGGAGGGGGGGGGCTTGGGGATTATAAGAAGAAGGAATCCCCTCTTCTCCCCCCCCCCCAAAACGCAGGAGGTCTGCCAGGTCTCCTCTCCCTCTTTCCTTCCCTGCCCCCTCCTCGTGGGATTCCTTGGGGCCCTGGTACTTGGGGGTTATCATGAGAAGAGAGGGCAGGGGGGACCATTGGAGAGGGGCTTGACCATGGAGGGGGGTCCAAAGATAAAAAGGGCTTTAAGGAGCACTCTCCATCATGGAAAGTGGGGCAGAGGAGAGTCCCTCCCTTCTGATGACTCATTTGGAGAACATTTTTGTGCCAAATAAAGAGCACCACATAGCATAGGCTTCAATAGCATTGGAAACAACATTATTTGGGGGGGGGGGGAGTTTTCTCTGGGGTCTTGGGGGGAGGAGGGGGGAATCTGGGACCTGACTCAGGCACTCCCCCCCAGAACCCATTATTAGAGCCTTCCACAGCTCACTGTGATGCTTTAAATGACCATTTTGCAAATCAAATCTCTCAGATAAGAGCCAACTTGGATGCTGACATTATTCCTGGTGCTATAGGTGAGGTGTCCAGTGACTCTGTGAATGGGATCATCCTGGATCAATTTAAATCTGTAAGTACTGAAGACATGGACAAGATGGATAGATGCATCTCTGACGGAGGGCTATTCTCCATCTTCCATAAATGAAGCGGTGGTACAGCCGCTTCTGAAAAAGCCCTCCCTAAATCCCTTGGACATGAACAAATACAGACCGGTCTCCCATCTTCCATTTCTAAACAAGGTGATTGAGAAAGCTCTTGCTCTTCAACTCCACGTGGTCTTGGATGAAACAGATTATCTAGACCCATTTCAAACTGGCTTCAGGATGGGATACGGAGTCGAGACTGTTATGGTCGCCTTAGTAGATTATCTCCGCTTGAGTATGGACAGGGGAAGTGCAACCCTGCTGGTGCTTTTGGATCTCTCAGGGTCCTTCGATACCATCAACCATGGCATCTTTCTTGAACGTCTGAAGGAATTGGGGACGAGGAGGCAATGCATTGCAGTGGTTCTGGTCCTATCTCTTGGGCAGATTCTAGATGGAGATTCTTGGGGATAGTTGGTCCTCTAAGAGGGAGCTTAAATCTGATGTTCCTTAGGACACCATCCTCTCCCTAATGCTGTTTAACATAAACATGAAGCTGCTGGGAGAGATCATCTGGAGACATGGCATTGGGTGTTATCAGTATGCTGAGGAATCCCAGATATATCTCTCCATGTCCCGGACTTCAGCGTCAACTAAGAAAGGCATTTCTCCTCTGAATGAATGTCTTGAAGAATTAATGAGCTGGATGAGAAAAAACCAGAATGAAGCTGAATCCAGATAAGACAGAGCTGCGTAATGTTGGAGATCCTAATCCAGGTATGGAGGTTTGAGACGTGTGATCCACCTGTATAAGGGGTCACACTTTCCCTAAAGGACTATGTTAGTAGTTTGGGGGATGCTCCTGGATCCATCACTCCAGATGTCAGCTCAGATACATGTGACGGCGAGGAGTGCCTATTATCTCCTTCAGTTGATATGCTAACTGCATCCAGTCCTGGAAGCTGAAGACCTAAAAACTATAGTTCTGATCTGAATTTTATTTCATTATATTTATCAATTATTTCTATTAAATGATTTTCTGAATATATATCTGCTCACCTTTTTCCTCAAATAATTTTTCAAAATATGTAGTGAAAGTGTTTTTAATTTTCCCTTGTTCCGTTATGATTGTGTTATTTTGTTTAATTTTAGTTATCATTTTCTTTTCTCTCTCATTCTTTAATCTATTAGCCATCCGTCGGCTTATTTTATTAGCATTCTCAAATTGATTTTGCTTTGATCTTCTTAAATTTATAGCTATTTCCTCTGTCATTTTTTTCTCTAATTGTTCTTTCAATAGTTTTATTTCATTCATTATTTTTTATCCCCTTTTGTTTGTTGTAGTTTTTGTTCTCTAATTTTAAATTCATTCCTAATTTTTTCCTCTTTCTGCTTTTCTCATTTTTTATTTCCATTGTTTTTTGTATAAATAGTCCCCTTACAAATGCCTTAATAGTATCCCATACAACCTTCATTTTTACCTCCTTTCCACTGTTTTCTTTTAAAAACTTCTTTAACTCTCTCTTTACCTTCTTTACAAATTCTTCATCATCTAGGATATCCTCTTTCATTCTCCATCCTATATTTTTGTCCCAATTTATATTTAATTCCAGCTCTATCATATTATGATCTGACATCGTCCTTGGCCAAATTTCCATTTTTTTCACTTTAGTAACCAGTTGCTTCGTCACGAAAAACATATCCAACCTTGAGAAGGATTTATGTGCATCTGAATAGAAGGTATACCCTCCTTTGTTCCCATTACAATGTGACCAAACATCTAACAAATTAAATTCCTCTTTTAAAACAAAAAACCTCTTGGTAATTTTCCTTGTGTTTTCTTAATTACTTTTTTCTGGGATTTCCTGTCCCAAATTGGATTGAGAACTCCATTGAAATCTCCTGTCAAGATTAATTTGTCATTATCAACTTCTCTCATAACCTCCACCAAATTTCTATAAAAGGTTTCCTTCTTCTCTAATGGCCCATAAACATCAATCAGTACATATTTAACATTATCTATCAAAATCTCCACACACAAGAATCTATCGTCTTTATCTTTCTTCAGTAGCTTTGCTGCATACCTTTTATTCACGAAGATTGCAACTCCCCTCTTCCTTTTATTTACTGTGGCACAAAATAATGTCCCCAATTTACTATTTCTCAAATATTTTATATCTCCATCTTTTATTTTTGTTTCCTGTAAACGCAATAAATCAAAATTATTCTTCCCTAGATACTGCATTACATGCTTTCTCCTTCTCTCTTGGCTTATTCCTTTTACATTCCACAAAACTATTTTAAGCCCCATTTTCCTTTTAGAGAGGTTCTTATGTCTTTTATGTAGACTTTCCTATCTCTCCTGAGTAACCCTCTTCTGAGCTTTTGTTTCCCAAATTGTCAGTATTTACCTCCTTAATCCCTAGATTATCTCTCCTTCCTTGCCCTTTTCTCTGGGTCTTTTCTTCTCTTTGTCTATTTACACTTTCTCCTTCCTTCTTGTCCCTTTCTTTATTTCTTTCTTCTTGCTCTCTGTTATCTCTGCTTAATCTCTCATAAAAGGCTTTTGCTTGTTCTATTGTACTTATCCTATATCTCCTCTAATGGTAATTAAAGATCACTCCTTCTATCTTATCCCATCTGTACAGTATCTCATTCTTACTGCAAAAGAATATTGTTAGGAATTTATATTCCTGTCTCTTTCTAATTATTTGCAATGGTAAATTCTTATAAATTTCCACTATTCTATCTTCCACAATCAATTTTTTCTCATAATTACTTTACAATATTTGCTCTCTCATCCTTGAGTTTGTAAAACATACCATAATGTCTCTGCTCAATTTCCTTTCCTTTGCTGTCTTTGAGCTAAGTCTAAATAGCTTATCAGTCTGTGCCTCCATCAAATCCTCCTCAATATCCACATATTTTCCCAGCATAGGTATAATTTTGTCATATATTTGTTCGTCTTGTTCTTTTTTAATTTCCCTAATTTTAATTGCCCTTTCCCTATATCTGACCTCCTGCAGAAGATCACTCTGTTGTTCCCTTAATTGAGCCTTTTCCAATTCTTCTGTTTTTTCCAGACTTTCCATTCTTTCTAATATTTCCTCCACCTCCACTTTCACTCCTGATACCTCTTTAGCTAAGTCGTCTTTTCCCCTAATCCATCTATCTCTTTCTGCATATCCTCCCTTATCTCATTCCTGTTATCCTTCAATTCATCCCGTATCTCCTTCTTAATTTTTTAAAAATTCCCTTAGTTCTTGTAATATTATAGCAGAGATGTCCGCTTGCCCCAATGATCCTCTTCTCGCCGTCATACTTCTAGTTTGCATTCACTTATGTTTTACCTATTACCTTTTCTCCTATTTTCCTTACTCACTTTAGAGGATTACAATCCCTAATTTGCTATTCATGCAAAACCAATATCCGTACTAAAGTATCCATATATCAAATACCAATATGGGAATAAGATAATTATAGTCCTTATTGCTTTAGATGTTTCCCCCTTAATATGTGGGTGCCTTGAGTCTGATTCTCTCTTCCGTCACTGTCTTGTCTTTTAATTCCACCTTCCTTCCAGCTGTTTACAGTGAGGTCTGGTTGTTATCTTTATGCTGTTATTTCTCTCTGCTAGGGGCTGAGAGTCACTTGGACCAAACCTTGAGAGCCCTTTCCCAAAAGCTGGCCAGGATTGGTTTCAGGGGCTGGCATTTTCCTCTCAGAGGACCATCAGGATCTCAAAGACCACTCCCCATTTTGGATTTTGTTTTGTGACTGTGCTGCCCTCAGTGGAGACTTGCTTGCTCCTATGGTGCCATGGAGGTGAGCATGGAATATACAGAGGAGATGGCGTTTGCATTCTTTTCCACCATTGATCTTACCTTGTGTTGTCTTCAAGCCTTTCAAAAGAGAGCAGGAAAGTAATCTGAGGGAGAAAGCAAAGTCCCACATTTGCTCCCATAATCTCCCCCTGAAGCTTTTCCCAGCATGCTCTAGTCCTCAGTCTCCCTCCCAGGCTCCTCCATTTCTTAGAGAGCTGGAAACCTTCAAGGGAGAGTCCTTGGGGGTCAAGCCAAGCTCTGCTCTGCTTCCCCAAGGCCTCCTTCTCCATCCACTGCTGGTCTTTGGAAGGTAGACCTAGACTGCTCTTGGGAAAGTTACTTTTGGAGGGACAGGGACTCCCAAAACCTCCCAGTCTGGCTCTAACATTAAGTATGTCAGATATCTGAAATGAACTGGACCAGGTCTTACGCCAGGAGTAGGGATCTTGGGGCCCTCGCTCTGTATCTCCATTAAGAAAAAGACTGATTCATCATAACTAGGGCCATGTTTCTTACTCTTGGGATGGGAAGCCAGGAAAACATAATGCTTGAAAGAATTCAAAGGTTTATTGGATGGAGATAGAAGTGCAAGATGCCTTAAAATCATATGTTCTGAATCAAAGACAGCAGCAAAGAGGCTCTGATAGTTTTACAGGACAGAATCTGGATAGACACTTCCTCCAAACAAAAAGTATTTCACACTCCCACTTTCTCTCCTTTCTGGAAATGTTGATGCCTCAAGGGTTGGATCATAAGCAAAATGAGAGATAAGGTTTGAAGTGCTGTGCAGTTCAGAGGTCAAGGTTTGTATGTGGTTTTTGATATAATTTACTATTTTCAAGGTGTAATTGTATAAATAGTTTAATTTTTTAAAAATATACTTATGAGTTTAATCCATTTGCATTGTTTTGAATTTGTACTGCATTAAGTTTATTGTTAGCCGCCCTGAGTCCCGATATTGGAAGAAAGGATGGATGTATATAAATAAAATAAATTAACTGGAGATCCCTTGAAGATCCATGGGTTTCTTGGTGTAAATAGCCTTCCATCAAAAGAGACAGAGATTGAAGAAGTCTGTTCAGAATTGCTAGGAGTCATTTTTGGCACCTGGGCTGTATCTCCATTGCCCAAACCTAGCACTTTGATACCATGAAACTTAAAGGATTCTCTCCAACGGAATCCTGGGATTTCTTATTTCATGAAGTACTTAGAATTATATAGCAACTGTCACGAATAACTGCACTGTCTCTACCAAACAGTTCTAAGCACCCCATTCCCAGGTTTCTGTAGGATGGATCCACAGCCGTTAACATGGCACCAAACTGCTACAATATAGGCCTTTGGTTGCCTACTTTCTGGTGTCCCTCCATCTCTCTTGTAGGATTGTGAATTCAGGAGTGTCCCAGATCCTGAGGTTTGTGAGCTAAAGCCTAGGACCTGGGGCAGGGCCTCTAGAGATCTCATTCAGCCTAATGCATAAATTACTAACCACAGTTGCTCACAGCTTGTCATTCAAATCTACTCAGTATACTTTCCTGTGTGGAATTGAAGAGAGACATTTTTAAAAGTCTGTTCCCAGATCAAGGGGAAATGAGAGAACTATTCTTCCTCACTTACTTTGGGAGACATGATAAATCACATTCAGTTTACCCTCCTTGTTTCTAGCCAGATGGTGGTTGCAGAGTACTGTAGAGAGGTGAGCCCTTGTACCACCAGAACTAGGAGAAAGCAGGAAACTGAGCAAATCCATAGACCCTACAATCTTTGTGAGTTGAATCAAGCCTTGCAATTTGCAATGAATCAAGCCTTGCAAATTATAATAAGCTCTAGCAGCTGAATGGATATTTGCACAGGACCCTTTCCTCTTGCCTGGAGTTGGTTACCCCCAAAATGGAGAAGAGGCTCCCTCATCTTCTTCCTGAAGATGATCCCTGAAAACTGGAAGCTCAATGCCAGGCCCTGATATATGCATCCCTACTGTCCCATGGAAAAAGATCAAGAAAACACACATGTTACAGGTGAAGAAGTGAAATAATCAATCAATAACTTTATTACAATCAAAGACCAGCAAATCAAAAATAAAATAACACATATAAGAAAACTACTCAGTTTTAAAAACAACAACAGAGAGATAAAAGGTCCTGGGGAAAAGAAGGGAAATCAGGATTTGACTTGAGAGTTAGCTAATGTTTTGTGTTTCAATGAAGGGCTAGAAAGGAGACAGAAATGCATCTTCAGCATCCCCTTTTATGGTTACAAATAGTTGAATTCTAGCAGCACTTCATTAAGACTAATGCTGATGCTTCCATAATTAATGCTATCCTTCACAGAGTCTAGATATGCAATGAAGAATGAGAATGCTCCAAATAACGCAAAGGTTTATTGAATGTTCCTGTAAAGGCAAGGTGCTTTCAAACCAAAAACCTTGTAGCAGAAGTAGCATAAATACAGATCATAATAGAACTTTACAAAATACAACAAAATGTATGAAGGTTTGTTTTCCAAAAATGTATTTCCAACCATTAAGATTTCTACACTTTCTCTCTAGTGATGATTTTGAGGCCTCTAAAAGTGGGAATTCTGAGAAAATTGTTTAACGCAGTCTTACATTTCTATGGCTTCTTTCCTATATGAATGCTATGGTGATGTATAAGGTTGGTACCTGAATTAAAACACTTGCCACACTCCTGGCATTTGTATGTTTTCTCTCTTATGTGGACTCTGTGATGAACCATAAGGTTTGATTTGTCTACAAGGTATTTTCCACTCTGCTGGCATATCTATGGCTTCTCTCCTGTGTGGACTCTCTTATGCACCACAAGGTGCGTCTTCTGAGCAAAGCATTTTCCACACTGTGGACATTTGTATGGTTTCTCCCCAGTCTCCATTCTCTCACGAGTCTCAAATTCTTCTAGAAAGAAGGCCAAAGATAGACAAGGCTCAGCTCAGCATTAAGAGACCTCACAATCTACAATGGAGCTAAGGAAGCTCACTAGGAAAACAAATAAGAGATAAGGGAGTTTTGGTGTCCCTTCATAGATATCAGTCATCATGGCTGCAATGGAACCCCTTAAAATGTCTGAAAACAACAACTTGACCTGGGTCACACAAGTTTAGTTGTAGCGGTTGTTAACATTTTTTAGGCTCGGAGCTGCCTCACAATACATTATGCACTTTTCCAGAGTTCCAAGCTGAGTTCTGTCCAAAGATAGCCAGACATCTTTGCTCTGCTCCTTCCCTCCTTCCCTGGCTTCCAGAACCCTGATCCTCTTCCATTTCTCCCTCCTCTCTCCATCTTCCCCACCTGCTCTCTTCTCCATCTGCACTGATAAAGCATTTCACCTTCAGCATCTCTTCCTTGCCATTCTCTCTCTTAGACACACTGAGATAATATGGGGCAGGATAGAGACACTTTCAGTCCCATTTGGTGAGAAAGTTAGGGTAATGCATAGATAAATTAATCCATAGGAAAGGCTGGAGAAGGGGGCTTGGAATTAGACTCCAGTTTTGGTGAGGGTAGGGCTCAAGGGAGGAGGCTTGAAACAGCCTGGAGAAATCTCCAAGACAGGGGTGGGCAGCCACACTGGGCCCCAGGGATCTCAGAGGTACCTCCCATTGAAGTAACTGAATACCCCCCACTTCCCTTTGGGTAAGTAGAGGCAGTTTGATCACTTCAGAATATCAATAGAGTGGGACATATTGGAATATCCTCCCCTCTCTTTTCCTTAGCTCCCTGGATCTTCAAAAATGGGGTGAGAGGGAAAAGAAAAGGCTACAATCTGGTGATCTAGATTTCTTGTGTGATGGGAGACATTTTTAGCACATGAAAAGTTTTCATGTAGGTCCTGACAATCTGCTTTACTAAACTGATATAAGTCTAGGGCAGCCTCTCCCAATCATGCAAGTTTTATTGTTTATGCATTTGATTTCTAGTCTGTCTGGAGGTCAAGTTCTTTTCGGATCCAAAGCAGAGAACAGTCCAGGGCCCTCTTCCCTTCCCTGGGAATAGAAATAGGAAGACCACTATTCTGTCATTAGGAATGAATTCCATTCATGATGGCTCCAAACCAACTGCCTTCACTGCATCAAAATGGTGGACCAACCCTGTCTCAAAGGCATGGGTTCAATGCTCTTTTAGGAACAGAATAAGTCTTCCTGAGGACACTCTGAGGGCTGCCATTGGCTGGAATCCCTGTCCCTCCCACCATCCCTGGCCCTGATTGGCTGGAAGCCCAGTCCCTCCCACATCCCACACAGAATGACATCACTGCTATGGAAGTCTCTCTTGACCAATCAGAGAGCAAGATAAAGGTCCTTCTGGAAGCTTCCGTGAGAAGGAGATATAAGGACTGAGAGACCAAGAGACAGTTGGGGGAATTGTGTCGGTTGGAGATAGAGAGAGAGAGAGAGAGTTAAAGAGCGGATCTTGGAAGTTAGTCTCAGAATTGGACGCTTAGGTTTATTTCTTTCTTTAATAGCTTGTATGAATTGAATATTATATACTTACAAATATTGTACCTGAAAGATTCTTAATATCTTGTAGGACTTATATTTTTGTTATATTTTGTTATTTATAGTAAATATCTCCTTGGAGTATCTACTACTGAACACTCCTTTTACATGTTTCTTGGCTTGGTTGATGCTTGGGAAGATTAGTAAAGAAGTAGGAATAAGGTTCCTTAATTGGTCCCAGTGTAGTTTAAGGGAAACCCTTTTATAATTCACTGGATGATGGCAGCGAGATTTCAGGAATTTAAGGGTCTGCTGGGCTAAGAGCCATAATGTCTAAATGTCTAATTAACAATTTGTAAGCCACTCTGAAAGCCTTTTGCCTGAAGAGAGGGATATAAAAACATTATTATTATTATTATTATTATTATTATTATTATTATTATTATTATTATTATTATTTCAGGGCTGCAGTTTGGCTGCTTGGACCTTGGACCACCGGAGATCATCAGAGTGAATCAGTTGGAAAAGCCCATCTCACTCCAGAAAATAAAGGTACTTGAGGAGTTTGCACTCTACGTCTTTCTGTAATAATAGCTACAAAACTGATAATAGCATTTGGGACATTTAGTCTTTTAAAAACAAATATGGCAGATTTAAATGCTGCTTCAAAACCTCTTTCCATCTGCCAGCTTTGCTCTGGTTTTGGGGGAAATGAGAAAGTGTTGGGAGGGAGGGACTGCCAACAGAATTAGGAGATGCATTGCAGGCTATGGACAGTTTGCAGCCAAGAAAGGTCCAAAACACACGTCAGCAATAGTCCAGTTTGAGAGCGCTTTCACTGCCCTGGCCCAGTGCTAGGGAATCCTGGGAACTGGAGTTTATTGTGGCACCAGAGGTCTCTGAAAGAGAAAGCTCAATGTTTCACAAAACTACATTTCCCAGAATTCCATTCTGTGTTCCAGTGGCCATTTTGTGTTGCTTGTGACTGTGGGGAATAATGTTCCAGAACCTTCTCTGAGGCCTCAGTTGAACAGAGGCCTCTTTTTCTCTCCTGAGGCTCCAGAAGGAGGCCAAGCTCCTTGGGCCAAAAGGAAGGAAGTGTGTCTTTGTGTGTCTTTTGTGTCTCTTTTCTGAGAGTGTTTTCTTATTACACAGCTCTGCTCCTTCTGGGGAACATGGGTTTTGAAAGGGATCAGAAATAGGGAGGATAGTTTTAATACAAGCCTTATTCTTCTTCTTCTTCACAAACATTGGGCTTTGGCTTCTAAGAGGAGGCTTGTCCCCCAAAAAAGGCCAAAAGTGGCTCCTTTGGGAGGTTTTAAAAGTCTCCCCAGTTTCCTAATTAATAGATCTTCAGGCAAGAAGGAAGGAGACAGACCAAAATAACTCATATTACCAAGAATGAAAGATATAAACATACAAACAAACAAACAACAACAACAAGAATAAGGATTAGACAGAAAAACAAACTACTTATATTTTAAAAAAGCAAAACCATTTTTAACAGGATAAAAAATCAACTTTGGTGCTTCTACCCTTTTACAACTGACTCAGGCTGTATCTGCACTACAGAAATAATCCAGTTCTAAAGTGTGTTAACTCTTCTGACTCCATCCTATAGAATCCTGGGATTTGTAGTTTGTTGTGGCATGAGACCTCTCTGGCAGAAAAGGCTAAGTGTCCAAAGGTAAAATCCCAGGATTCCATAGCACTGAGCAGTTAAAGTGGTGTCAAAGTGCCTTATTTCTGTTGTGTGGAGGACACCTTCTTGGGAAATGGGCCGATGATGAGGAAAAGCACTGGGGACGTCTGGAAGTTTCTGCAGATTATTTGTTTATTTATTCATTTAAGATGCACTCATTTCACATCCAGCGATAGGGACATAACCAGGGTCCTCTCCAATTCCCCATCCCCTAATCCCCCACCACTCTAAGAAGGCATGGAGTATCTGTTGTGTAGGGGAGCTGCTTCTCAAAGGGGGACAGGAAAAGTCTTAGAGCCCCCATTTCCCATTGCCAGGAGAGAAAAGGTGATTGTGGGGGTCAGGCCTAGAAGGAGGAGGGAAAGGTGGCCATGGGGGGAAGGAGGAAAGGCCTCAAAGAATACTCTCTTTTGGGGGAGGTATTGGTCTATGGCATGAAGGCAATTGCCTCCCCCCTCCCCCCCCCCACAAAGCAATGGCTGCCAAGGCCTTCCCTCCATCCCCCTCCTCTGACCCAGAAGGAGACCGTGGAGGGACTGGTCTCTGTTGCCTGGCAGAACAACCTCACAGGGTTGTTGTTGTGATTGTGGTTGTGAGGAGAAGAGAGAGGGGCATTGGAGGGGAGAAGGGGCTCTCCACAAAAAGGAGGAGGAGCTCCTTTCAGGGGTGCATTAGAGTTTTTTGTGGGGGAAGAGGCCTGTAGCCTTGTTAAGGCAAAGGTCTTGGTTTCCAGACGCTTCACCATTTTAGTCGCCCTCCTGGGACAAATTGATAAAGAAGACCCTCTACTTTTTCATGATGATGATGATGATTATGATGACGATAGCCCTCTGTATCTACAGATTTCTTTACCTGTGGATTGAACCATTCAAGGCTTGAAAATATAGGAAAATAATGTTAATTCCAAGAGCAATTCTTGGTTTTCCTTTGTTGTTGTTATTATTGTGTGTCTCCAAGTCGTTTTGAATTTATGGTGACCCTAAGGCAGACCTATCACAGTGTCTCCTTGGCAAATATCTTCAGAATAGCTTTGCTATTGCCTTTCCCTGAGGCTGAGAGAGTGTGACTTGCCCAAGGTCACCCAATGGTTTTCCATGGCGGAGCTGGGATTCCAAATCTGATCTCCAGAGACATAGTTCAGCTATGCTCAAACCAATATGCCACACTGGCTCCTATATTATGGACACCATTTCACTGGGCCATTACATTTCATGGACTAGGCCCAGCTTTCTTATCCATGGAGGTCATTTTGCAAGCCCCCTTCGCCTCCTCCATTTCCAGGCCCAGCTCCTTCTGCATGCCCTCCAACTCTCCCAGTTTGGAAGGGACATTCCCCTGATTCATCCTCTGCCCTCCCATCTTCTCAGCTGCTTTTCAAATTTCCTGGTTCCTTCTTTCTCCTCCTGCCATTTCTCCCTTCTCTTGAGCTCATTGCCATTGCTGCAAACTGAGTCCAAAGCGTAAAGGCAGCCTGCCCTCCAAGAAGACAGCTGAGGAGAAAGGAGAAGAGGGGCCCTTCCCAGAGGCTCAGGCAAAAGCAAAGAGCTGCAGCCTCTCCTAGTTTGCTTCTCCTTCCTCAGGAACAACCTTGCAATCTTGATCATACCCTGAGGTTCCTTGGTCACAGACTCCCTTTGGGATTCCCCTCCAAAATATCATGGCCCCACAGAAACTCCCAAGAGAGGAGAGGAGGCCTGGCAGCCGGTGGAGCCTTGAGGCCTTTTTCAGAGGGAGGATGAGGAGGAGTCTTCTTTGCTTCCAGCCCCCAAGGCTGCCTCCCTACAGAAGACCCTCCAGCCTGCCATCATTGACTCCAACTTGGGGGGGCCTTTCGCTCTCATTCATCATTATCACATAGGAACCAAATTTGGGAGCTCCTCATTGAGGCACCCATCTTTCCTTCACTGCCAGGGAAATCCAGATGAGCCCTTCTTCCTAAGCAGCCAACAGTCAAAGCCACCAGCCTTCTAGAACCCTATTCAGGCTCCAAGCCAACTGCCAGCCTTTCCCAGAATTCCACACACTCCCTTCCTCCCAGCGGAGGAGACCGGGAGATGGAGCAATGGGTGCAAACTCCAGGACATGAGAGACCCCCCTCAGCATCTCCCCCCTTTCCCTCTCTTCCCATTTCAAGTCCCTTCCAGGTCTCTCCCACTTTCCAGAGGGGGAGTGAATTAGTTTAATTCTTTTTACTTCTATTTTAATGTATACTTTTGTATGTTATAATTCAATGTTCTTAAACTTGTAATTTCACTTGTGTCCCTTTATGAAGGGGAATGGGATATTATTATTATCAGCATCAACAACAATTATGATAATTAGTTTCTTGTTCCCAAAACCACAGAACCTTGTGAAAACTCAAAGACCAACAGAGATCCAAAATGCACTGCATAAATAGTCCAGTTTGAGACTGCTTTAACTGCCCTGGCTCAATGCTAGGGAATTCTGGGAACTGCAGTTTTTTTAGACATTTAGCCTTCTCTGTCAGAGAGCTGAGGTGCCAGAATAAGCTCCAATCCCCAAGATTCCCTAGCACTGAGCAAAGGCAGTTAAAGCTGTCTGAAAGTGGGTTATTTCTGCCGTGTAATTTGGACTTCTATTAGCCTTTGAGCTTCCACAAGGCTTTGTGCTTTTGAAGGAAGAGACTCATCATCATCATCATCATCATCATCATCATCATTATCATTCCTGCAGTGTGTTCTGAACCAGAATTCACTGGGACTTAACTCCCAGAAAGTGGGGCTGGGATTGCAGTCCTAGGAGGAGGAGGAGGAAGGCATAGAGGAAGGGCCTGAGGAGGAGGAGGAGCAGAGAGGCCTCTGAGGATTCTTCAGGGGAAGAAGGAGAGGGAGAAGGGGGATCCTGGGGGAAAAGCCATAGGGAGAACTAGCTCCTGGTTGTAACTTCTTCTTATGATTATTATTGTTATTATTAAATTTTATTTATTTATAAAGACATAAAAATATTTATTAATACTATCTCAGTGATAGTTTTTTGTGGGTTTTTCAGGCTATGTGGCCATGTTCTAGTATCTCAGTCAGTCTCTGTATTATAGTATCAGCAAAGATTTTAGCTGTTGTTAAGGTTTGGAAATCCTGTTTGAGGACCTTTCCGACTTTGGGGCCCTTTCAACCTCCATTTTGGGTTTCCTGAAGGCCTCAAACTGCCAAGCGCTGAGGCAGAGACAGGCACTTTGTGTTCTGGTGGCCATTTTGTGTTCTGGGGGCCATTTTGTGTTCTGGGGGCCATTTTGTGCTGCTTGTGACTGTGGGGAATAATGTTCCAGAACCTTCTCTGAGCCTCAGTTGAACAGAGGCTTCTCTTTCTCTCCTGAGGCTCCAGAGTCAGAAGGAGGCCAGGCTCCTTGGGCCAAAAGGAAGGAAGTGTGTCTCTTTGTGTGTTTTGTGTCTCTTTTCTGAGAGGGTTTTCTTATTACACAGCTCTGCTCTTTCTGGGGAACATAGGTTTTAAAAGGGGTCAGAAATGGGGAGGAGAGTTTTAATACAAGCCTTATCCTTCTTCTTCACAAACATTGGGTTCTAAGAGGAAGCTTGTCCCCCAAAACAAGGCCAAAAGTGGCTCCTTTGGGAGGTTTTAAAAGTATCCCCAGTTTCTTATTAAGAGATTTTCAGGGAAGAAGGAAGCCATCTCAAATGACCAAATAAAAATAGAAACAAACAAGAACAACAAAAATAAGGATTACAGATAAAACAAACTACTTATTTTTAAAAAGGAAAACCATTATTTGGAGGGTAAAAACAAGACTTGGGTGTTTGTATCCTTTTACAACCGATTTAGGCTGTATCTGCTCTAGAGAAATAATCCAGTTTGAAACCACTTTAACTCTCCTGGCTCCGTCCTGTGGAATCCTGGGATTTGTAGTTCGTTGGGCAGAGATGGCTAAGTATCCCAAAGATAAAAGCCCAGGATTCCATAGCACTGAGCGGTTAAAGCGGTGTCAAAGTGCCTTATTTCTATAGTGTGGATGCAGCCTTCTTGGGAAAGGGGATGGTGCTGGGGGTAAGCACTGGGGACTTCTGGATGTTTCAGCAGATGATTTATTTATGATGCAGTCATTTCACATCTAGCTACAGGGACATAACCAGGGCCCTCTCCAATTCCCCATCCCCTAATCTCCCACCACTCTAAGAAGGCATGGAGTATCTGTTGTGTAGGGGAGCTGCAGTGAATCTATGGTAGGTCCAAGGGCTTTGTTTGAAGCAGAGGGAGGAAGGGGATGCCCACCTCTGCATTGGCCCAAAAGAGGCATATGTCACCTGCGTATGTCACCAGCAGGATGCTGTTCTCTGTGTCTTTGAGTGCTGCAGGGTTTCTTCCCAAGTCAATCCTAACCCTGGTCCCTTTTCTTAGGAACTTCATCTCTGCTTCCTTCTACACGGCTTTGGGCCCTCTCTTGCTGGAAGTGACCCAAGTGCAAGACCACCAGGACCCCTGCCCACCTGATGGCCAACACAGAGGCCAAGCGGAGGGAGTTGGGCTCCAAAAGAACGAGTCTGCCAAGGTACAAGAATTCTTTGGTGAGTTGAAGTTCATGACTATTAATTTTCATCTGTGTCACTGCTGGGCCAGTTCATGAAAGCAAGCGGAGAACATATTCTCCCAATATGCTCACTTCAGTTCCTGAGTGCCATTCAGTTTGCCCCCCATCAACTCAAAAGTGGGGAGAAGAGAGGAAAGAAGGAGGCAGGATATTGCCCTTCCCAGGAGACTGAAGCACAAGCAAACTGCTGGGCCCTTTCCCGTTTGTGTGACCTTCCTCATAAACAACTTTGGCCATCCTCACCACCTTCTGGATTGCTTGTCCACATGTGTCTTGCTTTTCCCATCTGTGCAATGTTGGGGGATATGGGGGAATATCTCTGGATCTAAATATGGGGTAGCCCCATTGGCCCTCAATCCCAGCGTGCTCCCCAAAACTGTTATTAAAAATGATGTTTGCCTCTGAAATGTGGCAAGAAATTTCTACATGCACTATAATTCTTTGGTGGCTAAATATTCTGTATATGTTGGGATAGTGAGTATCCTAATACATCTTCAATATCCCAGCAATGGCCTGAATTATATTGTTTATGATATTAGAATCATAGAATCATAGAGTTGGAAGAGACCACAAGGGCCATCCATTCCAACCCCCTGCCATGCAGGAACTCTCAATCAAAGCATCCCTGACAGATGGCCATCCGGCCTCATCTTAAAGACCTCCAAGGAAGGAGACGCCACTGCATTCCGAGGAAGGAGTGTGTTCCACTGTCAAACAGCCCTTACTGTCAGGAAGTTCCTCCTAATGTTCAGGTGGAATCTCTTTTCCTGGAGCTTGCATCCATTGTTCCGGATCCTGTTTTCTGGAGCAGCAGAAAACAAGGTTGCTCCCTCCTCAATATGACATCCCTTCAAGTATTTAAACAGGGCTATCCTATCACCTATTAACCTTGCCTTCTCCAGGCTAAACATGTCCATCTCCCTAAGTATATTATATTGAAAGCATTCGAGACAAACTAGATTTAAAGGCAGCAGGTTTTTGCTTGCTAATATAATTTAAAGTTTATTTCCTGCACTGAATTCTGAAGTGATGAAATAATATTTGGGAGGCACCATGCGATTTCCTCCCCTTTTCCTTAGTTACTCTCTGGATGAAGGCTGTTTTCTGTTGCAGGTGACCTTTGCGGATGTGGCAGTCTATTTCACTGAGGATGAATGGAATCTGTTGACAAAGAAGCAGAGACTTATGTACAATTGTGTAATGATGGAGAATTATGAGAATGTGGCTTCTGTGGGTAAGGAACCTGAATCCATTGTCCTGTCTATGAAGACTGAGGTCCCTTTTGTGCTAAATGATCATGGTGCTATGATTCCACTAGAATTATAGAATCATTTCCAAACACCATCCAGCCTCTGTTTAAAGACCTCCAAGAAAGAGGACTCCACGAAACTATGGGAGTTGCACCATCAAAGAGGTCTTACTGTC
Source organism: Sceloporus tristichus (assembly GCA_016801065.1). Lineage (NCBI taxonomy): Eukaryota > Metazoa > Chordata > Lepidosauria > Squamata > Phrynosomatidae > Sceloporus > Sceloporus tristichus. The sequence goes on along the minus strand of JACSCI010000701.1, from coordinate 957 downwards.
GCTCCTCAAAGGGCTTGATGGTTTCAAGATCCTTCACCCCGTTGGCTGCCTTCCTCTGGGCATGTTCCAACTTGACAAAATCCTTTTTAAATTGTGGGGCCCTGAATTGGACACAGGATTATTCTGACTAAAGCAGAATAGAGTAGCACTATTACATCCCTTGATCTAGAAACTTTACTTGTATTGATGCAACCTAGAATGACATTGGCTTTTTTAGCTGTATACTGTATTGGTTGTGAGTCATCTCCTGGTGCCACACAGCATTAAGCATCCTCTGCAGTTAGCTTGCATCATGCCATGTGCTCTGACTCAACACTCTATGGCAGTCTCACAGGAAATGATTCAATCAAAGGATTTTCACACATATTTATTGCAATATTTTTCAACTGCCTGATTATCTGCTTCTACTGATTTCCTCATGGCAGTTCCCCTACAATCTCTTCTTTGCTAGCTCCTATGAGTAAGGATACAATCGTTATATGGATTTCGGGGCATCCAGAACAGTGTCATGCTCAGGTCACTCACACCAACTTTATTAATTTAACCTGAAATAGGGAGGGGTGAACGTAGGGCTAAATCTTGGGGTAACACCTTCCTCTCTTAACACTGAGATTCAGTCTTGTCTGTCATTGTCCTTGTTTACAGAAGAATATGTCAGTCATGAGAGAGTCTACACAAGAAACAAGTCACATAAATGTCAGCATTGTGGGGAAAAAATTGCCTACAAGTCAGTCCTTGTCAAGCATCAGAGAGTCCACACAAGAAGGAAGCCATACAAATGCCAGCATTGTGGAAAATGTTTTTCTTTAAAGTCAGACCTAGTGAAACATCAGAGATCTCACACAGGAGCAAAGCCATACAAATGCCAGCATTGTGAGAAATGTTTTTCTTGGAAGTTAAGCCTAGTGACACATCAGAGAATCCACACAGGAGAGAAGCCATACAAATGCCAGCATT
>JACSCI010000699.1:0-19100 GCA_016801065.1 Sceloporus tristichus | reverse complement strand
ACCTAGTGATACATCAGAGAGTCCACACAGGAGAGAAGCCATACAAATGCCAGCATTGTGGGAAATGTTTTTATATGAAGTCAGTCCTAGTGACACATCAGAGAGTCCACACAGGAGAGAAGCCATACAAATGCCAGCATTGTGGGAAATGTTTTTCTATGAAGTCAGTCCTAGTGAGACATCAGAGAGTCCACACTGGAGAGAAGCCATACAAATGCCAGCATTGTGGGAAATGTTTTTCTCAGAAGTCAGTCCTAGTGAGACATCAGAGAGTCCACACAGGAGAGAAGCCATACAAATGCCAGCATTGTGAGAAATGTTTTACTTCGAAGTCAAACCTAGTGAGACATCAGAGAGTCCACTCAGGAGAGAAGCCATACAAATGCCAGCATTGTGGGAAATGACTTTCTCAGAAGTCACACCAAGTGACACATCAGAGAGTCCACACTGGACAGAAGCCATAAAAATGCCAGCAGTGAACTAAAATTATTTTTTGTCAATAAGGAATACAAAAAATATATTTGCAATCCTGCTGTGCTAAGAAAAGGCCCTTGTGATTTTGTTTTTCTGTCCATATGTCTGTTTATGTTTTAAAATTGTATTTTGTTAGATTCAGGTTTTAATTGCTAATAGGATAGATAATTGTTTTGGGTGGTAACTTTGGCTGGGGATTGTGGTTCGTGGTATAAGTTAGCTAAATGGGGGGCTGGGATTTGTTGCAGTTGGTTAGAATAGTTTTGGGAATGATAGCGTTTGGAATTTGTGGGATGTTGGCTGAAGAAAGTGGAGGCTGATATTAACAGGAAGGTGGCTAGTTTCTGGGAATGGCAAAGGGGGGCTTGTTACCTGTGGGACATAGACTGTGGGAATTGAAGGTGGGGGCTAGGTTTTAAGAGGGTGGAGTTTTAGGTTTGGAGTTTTTAATGTATTGTTTGGATTGGAGTGGGCAGTTCTGACGTAAACGCTGAATTTCTGACTATGTGTTCTCAATAAAGTTCTTTGTTGTTTCAACAGACTGGACTCATTGGTGTATAGAAGTTCTGCATTGGCACAAAATTTACCCTTTCTTCTCTCCTCAGCCATCATCTCCATTCCCAGCTATAAGAACAGCAGAGGCAAACACACATACATTTATATATATGTTTATGTGTGTGTGTGTGTGTGTGTGTGTGTGTGTGTTTGTGTGTATTATATCTACAGACATACAGTATACATAGACTTTATTTCCAATGCAGAGCCTTCCTTTCTTGCCTTTCCTGGGCTCCATTGTGGCCTCTTCGAAGTGTCCTCAAAATAAGGAAGGAAGGGGAGGTCGCTGAACCCCCGGCACACTCCTTCCCTTCCCTAAAAGGCCGCCAGTGGAATAAACAGCAGCAGCAGTAAAGCCCTGGTGATCCCTGCGCATGATCAGAAGGGGTCTTTGGATTTATGTGCGCATGCACAGTCTCAGCCCTAAAGCCATTGCTGCCCTCACACTCTGTTCTGAGGGAAGGAAGGATGGAAATGGGGGGAAACCGTTGTTTGTTCAGAGGAATGGCTGGAATGTCTTCCGGGAGGGGGGGGGCTTGGGGATTATAAGAAGAAGGAATCCCCTCTTCTCCCCCCCCCCCAAAACGCAGGAGGTCTGCCAGGTCTCCTCTCCCTCTTTCCTTCCCTGCCCCCTCCTCGTGGGATTCCTTGGGGCCCTGGTACTTGGGGGTTATCATGAGAAGAGAGGGCAGGGGGGACCATTGGAGAGGGGCTTGACCATGGAGGGGGGTCCAAAGATAAAAAGGGCTTTAAGGAGCACTCTCCATCATGGAAAGTGGGGCAGAGGAGAGTCCCTCCCTTCTGATGACTCATTTGGAGAACATTTTTGTGCCAAATAAAGAGCACCACATAGCATAGGCTTCAATAGCATTGGAAACAACATTATTTGGGGGGGGGGGGAGTTTTCTCTGGGGTCTTGGGGGGAGGAGGGGGGAATCTGGGACCTGACTCAGGCACTCCCCCCCAGAACCCATTATTAGAGCCTTCCACAGCTCACTGTGATGCTTTAAATGACCATTTTGCAAATCAAATCTCTCAGATAAGAGCCAACTTGGATGCTGACATTATTCCTGGTGCTATAGGTGAGGTGTCCAGTGACTCTGTGAATGGGATCATCCTGGATCAATTTAAATCTGTAAGTACTGAAGACATGGACAAGATGGATAGATGCATCTCTGACGGAGGGCTATTCTCCATCTTCCATAAATGAAGCGGTGGTACAGCCGCTTCTGAAAAAGCCCTCCCTAAATCCCTTGGACATGAACAAATACAGACCGGTCTCCCATCTTCCATTTCTAAACAAGGTGATTGAGAAAGCTCTTGCTCTTCAACTCCACGTGGTCTTGGATGAAACAGATTATCTAGACCCATTTCAAACTGGCTTCAGGATGGGATACGGAGTCGAGACTGTTATGGTCGCCTTAGTAGATTATCTCCGCTTGAGTATGGACAGGGGAAGTGCAACCCTGCTGGTGCTTTTGGATCTCTCAGGGTCCTTCGATACCATCAACCATGGCATCTTTCTTGAACGTCTGAAGGAATTGGGGACGAGGAGGCAATGCATTGCAGTGGTTCTGGTCCTATCTCTTGGGCAGATTCTAGATGGAGATTCTTGGGGATAGTTGGTCCTCTAAGAGGGAGCTTAAATCTGATGTTCCTTAGGACACCATCCTCTCCCTAATGCTGTTTAACATAAACATGAAGCTGCTGGGAGAGATCATCTGGAGACATGGCATTGGGTGTTATCAGTATGCTGAGGAATCCCAGATATATCTCTCCATGTCCCGGACTTCAGCGTCAACTAAGAAAGGCATTTCTCCTCTGAATGAATGTCTTGAAGAATTAATGAGCTGGATGAGAAAAAACCAGAATGAAGCTGAATCCAGATAAGACAGAGCTGCGTAATGTTGGAGATCCTAATCCAGGTATGGAGGTTTGAGACGTGTGATCCACCTGTATAAGGGGTCACACTTTCCCTAAAGGACTATGTTAGTAGTTTGGGGGATGCTCCTGGATCCATCACTCCAGATGTCAGCTCAGATACATGTGACGGCGAGGAGTGCCTATTATCTCCTTCAGTTGATATGCTAACTGCATCCAGTCCTGGAAGCTGAAGACCTAAAAACTATAGTTCTGATCTGAATTTTATTTCATTATATTTATCAATTATTTCTATTAAATGATTTTCTGAATATATATCTGCTCACCTTTTTCCTCAAATAATTTTTCAAAATATGTAGTGAAAGTGTTTTTAATTTTCCCTTGTTCCGTTATGATTGTGTTATTTTGTTTAATTTTAGTTATCATTTTCTTTTCTCTCTCATTCTTTAATCTATTAGCCATCCGTCGGCTTATTTTATTAGCATTCTCAAATTGATTTTGCTTTGATCTTCTTAAATTTATAGCTATTTCCTCTGTCATTTTTTTCTCTAATTGTTCTTTCAATAGTTTTATTTCATTCATTATTTTTTATCCCCTTTTGTTTGTTGTAGTTTTTGTTCTCTAATTTTAAATTCATTCCTAATTTTTTCCTCTTTCTGCTTTTCTCATTTTTTATTTCCATTGTTTTTTGTATAAATAGTCCCCTTACAAATGCCTTAATAGTATCCCATACAACCTTCATTTTTACCTCCTTTCCACTGTTTTCTTTTAAAAACTTCTTTAACTCTCTCTTTACCTTCTTTACAAATTCTTCATCATCTAGGATATCCTCTTTCATTCTCCATCCTATATTTTTGTCCCAATTTATATTTAATTCCAGCTCTATCATATTATGATCTGACATCGTCCTTGGCCAAATTTCCATTTTTTTCACTTTAGTAACCAGTTGCTTCGTCACGAAAAACATATCCAACCTTGAGAAGGATTTATGTGCATCTGAATAGAAGGTATACCCTCCTTTGTTCCCATTACAATGTGACCAAACATCTAACAAATTAAATTCCTCTTTTAAAACAAAAAACCTCTTGGTAATTTTCCTTGTGTTTTCTTAATTACTTTTTTCTGGGATTTCCTGTCCCAAATTGGATTGAGAACTCCATTGAAATCTCCTGTCAAGATTAATTTGTCATTATCAACTTCTCTCATAACCTCCACCAAATTTCTATAAAAGGTTTCCTTCTTCTCTAATGGCCCATAAACATCAATCAGTACATATTTAACATTATCTATCAAAATCTCCACACACAAGAATCTATCGTCTTTATCTTTCTTCAGTAGCTTTGCTGCATACCTTTTATTCACGAAGATTGCAACTCCCCTCTTCCTTTTATTTACTGTGGCACAAAATAATGTCCCCAATTTACTATTTCTCAAATATTTTATATCTCCATCTTTTATTTTTGTTTCCTGTAAACGCAATAAATCAAAATTATTCTTCCCTAGATACTGCATTACATGCTTTCTCCTTCTCTCTTGGCTTATTCCTTTTACATTCCACAAAACTATTTTAAGCCCCATTTTCCTTTTAGAGAGGTTCTTATGTCTTTTATGTAGACTTTCCTATCTCTCCTGAGTAACCCTCTTCTGAGCTTTTGTTTCCCAAATTGTCAGTATTTACCTCCTTAATCCCTAGATTATCTCTCCTTCCTTGCCCTTTTCTCTGGGTCTTTTCTTCTCTTTGTCTATTTACACTTTCTCCTTCCTTCTTGTCCCTTTCTTTATTTCTTTCTTCTTGCTCTCTGTTATCTCTGCTTAATCTCTCATAAAAGGCTTTTGCTTGTTCTATTGTACTTATCCTATATCTCCTCTAATGGTAATTAAAGATCACTCCTTCTATCTTATCCCATCTGTACAGTATCTCATTCTTACTGCAAAAGAATATTGTTAGGAATTTATATTCCTGTCTCTTTCTAATTATTTGCAATGGTAAATTCTTATAAATTTCCACTATTCTATCTTCCACAATCAATTTTTTCTCATAATTACTTTACAATATTTGCTCTCTCATCCTTGAGTTTGTAAAACATACCATAATGTCTCTGCTCAATTTCCTTTCCTTTGCTGTCTTTGAGCTAAGTCTAAATAGCTTATCAGTCTGTGCCTCCATCAAATCCTCCTCAATATCCACATATTTTCCCAGCATAGGTATAATTTTGTCATATATTTGTTCGTCTTGTTCTTTTTTAATTTCCCTAATTTTAATTGCCCTTTCCCTATATCTGACCTCCTGCAGAAGATCACTCTGTTGTTCCCTTAATTGAGCCTTTTCCAATTCTTCTGTTTTTTCCAGACTTTCCATTCTTTCTAATATTTCCTCCACCTCCACTTTCACTCCTGATACCTCTTTAGCTAAGTCGTCTTTTCCCCTAATCCATCTATCTCTTTCTGCATATCCTCCCTTATCTCATTCCTGTTATCCTTCAATTCATCCCGTATCTCCTTCTTAATTTTTTAAAAATTCCCTTAGTTCTTGTAATATTATAGCAGAGATGTCCGCTTGCCCCAATGATCCTCTTCTCGCCGTCATACTTCTAGTTTGCATTCACTTATGTTTTACCTATTACCTTTTCTCCTATTTTCCTTACTCACTTTAGAGGATTACAATCCCTAATTTGCTATTCATGCAAAACCAATATCCGTACTAAAGTATCCATATATCAAATACCAATATGGGAATAAGATAATTATAGTCCTTATTGCTTTAGATGTTTCCCCCTTAATATGTGGGTGCCTTGAGTCTGATTCTCTCTTCCGTCACTGTCTTGTCTTTTAATTCCACCTTCCTTCCAGCTGTTTACAGTGAGGTCTGGTTGTTATCTTTATGCTGTTATTTCTCTCTGCTAGGGGCTGAGAGTCACTTGGACCAAACCTTGAGAGCCCTTTCCCAAAAGCTGGCCAGGATTGGTTTCAGGGGCTGGCATTTTCCTCTCAGAGGACCATCAGGATCTCAAAGACCACTCCCCATTTTGGATTTTGTTTTGTGACTGTGCTGCCCTCAGTGGAGACTTGCTTGCTCCTATGGTGCCATGGAGGTGAGCATGGAATATACAGAGGAGATGGCGTTTGCATTCTTTTCCACCATTGATCTTACCTTGTGTTGTCTTCAAGCCTTTCAAAAGAGAGCAGGAAAGTAATCTGAGGGAGAAAGCAAAGTCCCACATTTGCTCCCATAATCTCCCCCTGAAGCTTTTCCCAGCATGCTCTAGTCCTCAGTCTCCCTCCCAGGCTCCTCCATTTCTTAGAGAGCTGGAAACCTTCAAGGGAGAGTCCTTGGGGGTCAAGCCAAGCTCTGCTCTGCTTCCCCAAGGCCTCCTTCTCCATCCACTGCTGGTCTTTGGAAGGTAGACCTAGACTGCTCTTGGGAAAGTTACTTTTGGAGGGACAGGGACTCCCAAAACCTCCCAGTCTGGCTCTAACATTAAGTATGTCAGATATCTGAAATGAACTGGACCAGGTCTTACGCCAGGAGTAGGGATCTTGGGGCCCTCGCTCTGTATCTCCATTAAGAAAAAGACTGATTCATCATAACTAGGGCCATGTTTCTTACTCTTGGGATGGGAAGCCAGGAAAACATAATGCTTGAAAGAATTCAAAGGTTTATTGGATGGAGATAGAAGTGCAAGATGCCTTAAAATCATATGTTCTGAATCAAAGACAGCAGCAAAGAGGCTCTGATAGTTTTACAGGACAGAATCTGGATAGACACTTCCTCCAAACAAAAAGTATTTCACACTCCCACTTTCTCTCCTTTCTGGAAATGTTGATGCCTCAAGGGTTGGATCATAAGCAAAATGAGAGATAAGGTTTGAAGTGCTGTGCAGTTCAGAGGTCAAGGTTTGTATGTGGTTTTTGATATAATTTACTATTTTCAAGGTGTAATTGTATAAATAGTTTAATTTTTTAAAAATATACTTATGAGTTTAATCCATTTGCATTGTTTTGAATTTGTACTGCATTAAGTTTATTGTTAGCCGCCCTGAGTCCCGATATTGGAAGAAAGGATGGATGTATATAAATAAAATAAATTAACTGGAGATCCCTTGAAGATCCATGGGTTTCTTGGTGTAAATAGCCTTCCATCAAAAGAGACAGAGATTGAAGAAGTCTGTTCAGAATTGCTAGGAGTCATTTTTGGCACCTGGGCTGTATCTCCATTGCCCAAACCTAGCACTTTGATACCATGAAACTTAAAGGATTCTCTCCAACGGAATCCTGGGATTTCTTATTTCATGAAGTACTTAGAATTATATAGCAACTGTCACGAATAACTGCACTGTCTCTACCAAACAGTTCTAAGCACCCCATTCCCAGGTTTCTGTAGGATGGATCCACAGCCGTTAACATGGCACCAAACTGCTACAATATAGGCCTTTGGTTGCCTACTTTCTGGTGTCCCTCCATCTCTCTTGTAGGATTGTGAATTCAGGAGTGTCCCAGATCCTGAGGTTTGTGAGCTAAAGCCTAGGACCTGGGGCAGGGCCTCTAGAGATCTCATTCAGCCTAATGCATAAATTACTAACCACAGTTGCTCACAGCTTGTCATTCAAATCTACTCAGTATACTTTCCTGTGTGGAATTGAAGAGAGACATTTTTAAAAGTCTGTTCCCAGATCAAGGGGAAATGAGAGAACTATTCTTCCTCACTTACTTTGGGAGACATGATAAATCACATTCAGTTTACCCTCCTTGTTTCTAGCCAGATGGTGGTTGCAGAGTACTGTAGAGAGGTGAGCCCTTGTACCACCAGAACTAGGAGAAAGCAGGAAACTGAGCAAATCCATAGACCCTACAATCTTTGTGAGTTGAATCAAGCCTTGCAATTTGCAATGAATCAAGCCTTGCAAATTATAATAAGCTCTAGCAGCTGAATGGATATTTGCACAGGACCCTTTCCTCTTGCCTGGAGTTGGTTACCCCCAAAATGGAGAAGAGGCTCCCTCATCTTCTTCCTGAAGATGATCCCTGAAAACTGGAAGCTCAATGCCAGGCCCTGATATATGCATCCCTACTGTCCCATGGAAAAAGATCAAGAAAACACACATGTTACAGGTGAAGAAGTGAAATAATCAATCAATAACTTTATTACAATCAAAGACCAGCAAATCAAAAATAAAATAACACATATAAGAAAACTACTCAGTTTTAAAAACAACAACAGAGAGATAAAAGGTCCTGGGGAAAAGAAGGGAAATCAGGATTTGACTTGAGAGTTAGCTAATGTTTTGTGTTTCAATGAAGGGCTAGAAAGGAGACAGAAATGCATCTTCAGCATCCCCTTTTATGGTTACAAATAGTTGAATTCTAGCAGCACTTCATTAAGACTAATGCTGATGCTTCCATAATTAATGCTATCCTTCACAGAGTCTAGATATGCAATGAAGAATGAGAATGCTCCAAATAACGCAAAGGTTTATTGAATGTTCCTGTAAAGGCAAGGTGCTTTCAAACCAAAAACCTTGTAGCAGAAGTAGCATAAATACAGATCATAATAGAACTTTACAAAATACAACAAAATGTATGAAGGTTTGTTTTCCAAAAATGTATTTCCAACCATTAAGATTTCTACACTTTCTCTCTAGTGATGATTTTGAGGCCTCTAAAAGTGGGAATTCTGAGAAAATTGTTTAACGCAGTCTTACATTTCTATGGCTTCTTTCCTATATGAATGCTATGGTGATGTATAAGGTTGGTACCTGAATTAAAACACTTGCCACACTCCTGGCATTTGTATGTTTTCTCTCTTATGTGGACTCTGTGATGAACCATAAGGTTTGATTTGTCTACAAGGTATTTTCCACTCTGCTGGCATATCTATGGCTTCTCTCCTGTGTGGACTCTCTTATGCACCACAAGGTGCGTCTTCTGAGCAAAGCATTTTCCACACTGTGGACATTTGTATGGTTTCTCCCCAGTCTCCATTCTCTCACGAGTCTCAAATTCTTCTAGAAAGAAGGCCAAAGATAGACAAGGCTCAGCTCAGCATTAAGAGACCTCACAATCTACAATGGAGCTAAGGAAGCTCACTAGGAAAACAAATAAGAGATAAGGGAGTTTTGGTGTCCCTTCATAGATATCAGTCATCATGGCTGCAATGGAACCCCTTAAAATGTCTGAAAACAACAACTTGACCTGGGTCACACAAGTTTAGTTGTAGCGGTTGTTAACATTTTTTAGGCTCGGAGCTGCCTCACAATACATTATGCACTTTTCCAGAGTTCCAAGCTGAGTTCTGTCCAAAGATAGCCAGACATCTTTGCTCTGCTCCTTCCCTCCTTCCCTGGCTTCCAGAACCCTGATCCTCTTCCATTTCTCCCTCCTCTCTCCATCTTCCCCACCTGCTCTCTTCTCCATCTGCACTGATAAAGCATTTCACCTTCAGCATCTCTTCCTTGCCATTCTCTCTCTTAGACACACTGAGATAATATGGGGCAGGATAGAGACACTTTCAGTCCCATTTGGTGAGAAAGTTAGGGTAATGCATAGATAAATTAATCCATAGGAAAGGCTGGAGAAGGGGGCTTGGAATTAGACTCCAGTTTTGGTGAGGGTAGGGCTCAAGGGAGGAGGCTTGAAACAGCCTGGAGAAATCTCCAAGACAGGGGTGGGCAGCCACACTGGGCCCCAGGGATCTCAGAGGTACCTCCCATTGAAGTAACTGAATACCCCCCACTTCCCTTTGGGTAAGTAGAGGCAGTTTGATCACTTCAGAATATCAATAGAGTGGGACATATTGGAATATCCTCCCCTCTCTTTTCCTTAGCTCCCTGGATCTTCAAAAAATGGGGTGAGAGGGAAAAGAAAAGGCTACAATCTGGTGATCTAGATTTCTTGTGTGATGGGAGACATTTTTAGCACATGAAAAGTTTTCATGTAGGTCCTGACAATCTGCTTTACTAAACTGATATAAGTCTAGGGCAGCCTCTCCCAATCATGCAAGTTTTATTGTTTATGCATTTGATTTCTAGTCTGTCTGGAGGTCAAGTTCTTTTCGGATCCAAAGCAGAGAACAGTCCAGGGCCCTCTTCCCTTCCCTGGGAATAGAAATAGGAAGACCACTATTCTGTCATTAGGAATGAATTCCATTCATGATGGCTCCAAACCAACTGCCTTCACTGCATCAAAATGGTGGACCAACCCTGTCTCAAAGGCATGGGTTCAATGCTCTTTTAGGAACAGAATAAGTCTTCCTGAGGACACTCTGAGGGCTGCCATTGGCTGGAATCCCTGTCCCTCCCACCATCCCTGGCCCTGATTGGCTGGAAGCCCAGTCCCTCCCACATCCCACACAGAATGACATCACTGCTATGGAAGTCTCTCTTGACCAATCAGAGAGCAAGATAAAGGTCCTTCTGGAAGCTTCCGTGAGAAGGAGATATAAGGACTGAGAGACCAAGAGACAGTTGGGGGAATTGTGTCGGTTGGAGATAGAGAGAGAGAGAGAGAGTTAAAGAGCGGATCTTGGAAGTTAGTCTCAGAATTGGACGCTTAGGTTTATTTCTTTCTTTAATAGCTTGTATGAATTGAATATTATATACTTACAAATATTGTACCTGAAAGATTCTTAATATCTTGTAGGACTTATATTTTTGTTATATTTTGTTATTTATAGTAAATATCTCCTTGGAGTATCTACTACTGAACACTCCTTTTACATGTTTCTTGGCTTGGTTGATGCTTGGGAAGATTAGTAAAGAAGTAGGAATAAGGTTCCTTAATTGGTCCCAGTGTAGTTTAAGGGAAACCCTTTTATAATTCACTGGATGATGGCAGCGAGATTTCAGGAATTTAAGGGTCTGCTGGGCTAAGAGCCATAATGTCTAAATGTCTAATTAACAATTTGTAAGCCACTCTGAAAGCCTTTTGCCTGAAGAGAGGGATATAAAAACATTATTATTATTATTATTATTATTATTATTATTATTATTATTATTATTATTATTATTTCAGGGCTGCAGTTTGGCTGCTTGGACCTTGGACCACCGGAGATCATCAGAGTGAATCAGTTGGAAAAGCCCATCTCACTCCAGAAAATAAAGGTACTTGAGGAGTTTGCACTCTACGTCTTTCTGTAATAATAGCTACAAAACTGATAATAGCATTTGGGACATTTAGTCTTTTAAAAACAAATATGGCAGATTTAAATGCTGCTTCAAAACCTCTTTCCATCTGCCAGCTTTGCTCTGGTTTTGGGGGAAATGAGAAAGTGTTGGGAGGGAGGGACTGCCAACAGAATTAGGAGATGCATTGCAGGCTATGGACAGTTTGCAGCCAAGAAAGGTCCAAAACACACGTCAGCAATAGTCCAGTTTGAGAGCGCTTTCACTGCCCTGGCCCAGTGCTAGGGAATCCTGGGAACTGGAGTTTATTGTGGCACCAGAGGTCTCTGAAAGAGAAAGCTCAATGTTTCACAAAACTACATTTCCCAGAATTCCATTCTGTGTTCCAGTGGCCATTTTGTGTTGCTTGTGACTGTGGGGAATAATGTTCCAGAACCTTCTCTGAGGCCTCAGTTGAACAGAGGCCTCTTTTTCTCTCCTGAGGCTCCAGAAGGAGGCCAAGCTCCTTGGGCCAAAAGGAAGGAAGTGTGTCTTTGTGTGTCTTTTGTGTCTCTTTTCTGAGAGTGTTTTCTTATTACACAGCTCTGCTCCTTCTGGGGAACATGGGTTTTGAAAGGGATCAGAAATAGGGAGGATAGTTTTAATACAAGCCTTATTCTTCTTCTTCTTCACAAACATTGGGCTTTGGCTTCTAAGAGGAGGCTTGTCCCCCAAAAAAGGCCAAAAGTGGCTCCTTTGGGAGGTTTTAAAAGTCTCCCCAGTTTCCTAATTAATAGATCTTCAGGCAAGAAGGAAGGAGACAGACCAAAATAACTCATATTACCAAGAATGAAAGATATAAACATACAAACAAACAAACAACAACAACAAGAATAAGGATTAGACAGAAAAACAAACTACTTATATTTTAAAAAAGCAAAACCATTTTTAACAGGATAAAAAATCAACTTTGGTGCTTCTACCCTTTTACAACTGACTCAGGCTGTATCTGCACTACAGAAATAATCCAGTTCTAAAGTGTGTTAACTCTTCTGACTCCATCCTATAGAATCCTGGGATTTGTAGTTTGTTGTGGCATGAGACCTCTCTGGCAGAAAAGGCTAAGTGTCCAAAGGTAAAATCCCAGGATTCCATAGCACTGAGCAGTTAAAGTGGTGTCAAAGTGCCTTATTTCTGTTGTGTGGAGGACACCTTCTTGGGAAATGGGCCGATGATGAGGAAAAGCACTGGGGACGTCTGGAAGTTTCTGCAGATTATTTGTTTATTTATTCATTTAAGATGCACTCATTTCACATCCAGCGATAGGGACATAACCAGGGTCCTCTCCAATTCCCCATCCCCTAATCCCCCACCACTCTAAGAAGGCATGGAGTATCTGTTGTGTAGGGGAGCTGCTTCTCAAAGGGGGACAGGAAAAGTCTTAGAGCCCCCATTTCCCATTGCCAGGAGAGAAAAGGTGATTGTGGGGGTCAGGCCTAGAAGGAGGAGGGAAAGGTGGCCATGGGGGGAAGGAGGAAAGGCCTCAAAGAATACTCTCTTTTGGGGGAGGTATTGGTCTATGGCATGAAGGCAATTGCCTCCCCCCTCCCCCCCCCCACAAAGCAATGGCTGCCAAGGCCTTCCCTCCATCCCCCTCCTCTGACCCAGAAGGAGACCGTGGAGGGACTGGTCTCTGTTGCCTGGCAGAACAACCTCACAGGGTTGTTGTTGTGATTGTGGTTGTGAGGAGAAGAGAGAGGGGCATTGGAGGGGAGAAGGGGCTCTCCACAAAAAGGAGGAGGAGCTCCTTTCAGGGGTGCATTAGAGTTTTTTGTGGGGGAAGAGGCCTGTAGCCTTGTTAAGGCAAAGGTCTTGGTTTCCAGACGCTTCACCATTTTAGTCGCCCTCCTGGGACAAATTGATAAAGAAGACCCTCTACTTTTTCATGATGATGATGATGATTATGATGACGATAGCCCTCTGTATCTACAGATTTCTTTACCTGTGGATTGAACCATTCAAGGCTTGAAAATATAGGAAAATAATGTTAATTCCAAGAGCAATTCTTGGTTTTCCTTTGTTGTTGTTATTATTGTGTGTCTCCAAGTCGTTTTGAATTTATGGTGACCCTAAGGCAGACCTATCACAGTGTCTCCTTGGCAAATATCTTCAGAATAGCTTTGCTATTGCCTTTCCCTGAGGCTGAGAGAGTGTGACTTGCCCAAGGTCACCCAATGGTTTTCCATGGCGGAGCTGGGATTCCAAATCTGATCTCCAGAGACATAGTTCAGCTATGCTCAAACCAATATGCCACACTGGCTCCTATATTATGGACACCATTTCACTGGGCCATTACATTTCATGGACTAGGCCCAGCTTTCTTATCCATGGAGGTCATTTTGCAAGCCCCCTTCGCCTCCTCCATTTCCAGGCCCAGCTCCTTCTGCATGCCCTCCAACTCTCCCAGTTTGGAAGGGACATTCCCCTGATTCATCCTCTGCCCTCCCATCTTCTCAGCTGCTTTTCAAATTTCCTGGTTCCTTCTTTCTCCTCCTGCCATTTCTCCCTTCTCTTGAGCTCATTGCCATTGCTGCAAACTGAGTCCAAAGCGTAAAGGCAGCCTGCCCTCCAAGAAGACAGCTGAGGAGAAAGGAGAAGAGGGGCCCTTCCCAGAGGCTCAGGCAAAAGCAAAGAGCTGCAGCCTCTCCTAGTTTGCTTCTCCTTCCTCAGGAACAACCTTGCAATCTTGATCATACCCTGAGGTTCCTTGGTCACAGACTCCCTTTGGGATTCCCCTCCAAAATATCATGGCCCCACAGAAACTCCCAAGAGAGGAGAGGAGGCCTGGCAGCCGGTGGAGCCTTGAGGCCTTTTTCAGAGGGAGGATGAGGAGGAGTCTTCTTTGCTTCCAGCCCCCAAGGCTGCCTCCCTACAGAAGACCCTCCAGCCTGCCATCATTGACTCCAACTTGGGGGGGGCCTTTCGCTCTCATTCATCATTATCACATAGGAACCAAATTTGGGAGCTCCTCATTGAGGCACCCATCTTTCCTTCACTGCCAGGGAAATCCAGATGAGCCCTTCTTCCTAAGCAGCCAACAGTCAAAGCCACCAGCCTTCTAGAACCCTATTCAGGCTCCAAGCCAACTGCCAGCCTTTCCCAGAATTCCACACACTCCCTTCCTCCCAGCGGAGGAGACCGGGAGATGGAGCAATGGGTGCAAACTCCAGGACATGAGAGACCCCCCTCAGCATCTCCCCCCTTTCCCTCTCTTCCCATTTCAAGTCCCTTCCAGGTCTCTCCCACTTTCCAGAGGGGGAGTGAATTAGTTTAATTCTTTTTACTTCTATTTTAATGTATACTTTTGTATGTTATAATTCAATGTTCTTAAACTTGTAATTTCACTTGTGTCCCTTTATGAAGGGGAATGGGATATTATTATTATCAGCATCAACAACAATTATGATAATTAGTTTCTTGTTCCCAAAACCACAGAACCTTGTGAAAACTCAAAGACCAACAGAGATCCAAAATGCACTGCATAAATAGTCCAGTTTGAGACTGCTTTAACTGCCCTGGCTCAATGCTAGGGAATTCTGGGAACTGCAGTTTTTTTAGACATTTAGCCTTCTCTGTCAGAGAGCTGAGGTGCCAGAATAAGCTCCAATCCCCAGGATTCCCTAGCACTGAGCAAAGGCAGTTAAAGCTGTCTGAAAGTGGGTTATTTCTGCCGTGTAATTTGGACTTCTATTAGCCTTTGAGCTTCCACAAGGCTTTGTGCTTTTGAAGGAAGAGACTCATCATCATCATCATCATCATCATCATCATCATTATCATTCCTGCAGTGTGTTCTGAACCAGAATTCACTGGGACTTAACTCCCAGAAAGTGGGGCTGGGATTGCAGTCCTAGGAGGAGGAGGAGGAAGGCATAGAGGAAGGGCCTGAGGAGGAGGAGGAGCAGAGAGGCCTCTGAGGATTCTTCAGGGGAAGAAGGAGAGGGAGAAGGGGGATCCTGGGGGAAAAGCCATAGGGAGAACTAGCTCCTGGTTGTAACTTCTTCTTATGATTATTATTGTTATTATTAAATTTTATTTATTTATAAAGACATAAAAATATTTATTAATACTATCTCAGTGATAGTTTTTTGTGGGTTTTTCAGGCTATGTGGCCATGTTCTAGTATCTCAGTCAGTCTCTGTATTATAGTATCAGCAAAGATTTTAGCTGTTGTTAAGGTTTGGAAATCCTGTTTGAGGACCTTTCCGACTTTGGGGCCCTTTCAACCTCCATTTTGGGTTTCCTGAAGGCCTCAAACTGCCAAGCGCTGAGGCAGAGACAGGCACTTTGTGTTCTGGTGGCCATTTTGTGTTCTGGGGGCCATTTTGTGTTCTGGGGGCCATTTTGTGCTGCTTGTGACTGTGG
This sequence comes from Sceloporus tristichus, assembly GCA_016801065.1. NCBI lineage: Eukaryota > Metazoa > Chordata > Lepidosauria > Squamata > Phrynosomatidae > Sceloporus > Sceloporus tristichus. Next base: position 3,672 of record JACSCI010000699.1, on the reverse strand, counting down.
GGAATAATGTTCCAGAACCTTCTCTGAGCCTCAGTTGAACAGAGGCTTCTCTTTCTCTCCTGAGGCTCCAGAGTCAGAAGGAGGCCAGGCTCCTTGGGCCAAAAGGAAGGAAGTGTGTCTCTTTGTGTGTTTTGTGTCTCTTTTCTGAGAGGGTTTTCTTATTACACAGCTCTGCTCTTTCTGGGGAACATAGGTTTTAAAAGGGGTCAGAAATGGGGAGGAGAGTTTTAATACAAGCCTTATCCTTCTTCTTCACAAACATTGGGTTCTAAGAGGAAGCTTGTCCCCCAAAACAAGGCCAAAAGTGGCTCCTTTGGGAGGTTTTAAAAGTATCCCCAGTTTCTTATTAAGAGATTTTCAGGGAAGAAGGAAGCCATCTCAAATGACCAAATAAAAATAGAAACAAACAAGAACAACAAAAATAAGGATTACAGATAAAACAAACTACTTATTTTTAAAAAGGAAAACCATTATTTGGAGGGTAAAAACAAGACTTGGGTGTTTGTATCCTTTTACAACCGATTTAGGCTGTATCTGCTCTAGAGAAATAATCCAGTTTGAAACCACTTTAACTCTCCTGGCTCCGTCCTGTGGAATCCTGGGATTTGTAGTTCGTTGGGCAGAGATGGCTAAGTATCCCAAAGATAAAAGCCCAGGATTCCATAGCACTGAGCGGTTAAAGCGGTGTCAAAGTGCCTTATTTCTATAGTGTGGATGCAGCCTTCTTGGGAAAGGGGATGGTGCTGGGGGTAAGCACTGGGGACTTCTGGATGTTTCAGCAGATGATTTATTTATGATGCAGTCATTTCACATCTAGCTACAGGGACATAACCAGGGCCCTCTCCAATTCCCCATCCCCTAATCTCCCACCACTCTAAGAAGGCATGGAGTATCTGTTGTGTAGGGGAGCTGCAGTGAATCTATGGTAGGTCCAAGGGCTTTGTTTGAAGCAGAGGGAGGAAGGGGATGCCCACCTCTGCATTGGCCCAAAAGAGGCATATGTCACCTGCGTATGTCACCAGCAGGATGCTGTTCTCTGTGTCTTTGAGTGCTGCAGGGTTTCTTCCCAAGTCAATCCTAACCCTGGTCCCTTTTCTTAGGAACTTCATCTCTGCTTCCTTCTACACGGCTTTGGGCCCTCTCTTGCTGGAAGTGACCCAAGTGCAAGACCACCAGGACCCCTGCCCACCTGATGGCCAACACAGAGGCCAAGCGGAGGGAGTTGGGCTCCAAAAGAACGAGTCTGCCAAGGTACAAGAATTCTTTGGTGAGTTGAAGTTCATGACTATTAATTTTCATCTGTGTCACTGCTGGGCCAGTTCATGAAAGCAAGCGGAGAACATATTCTCCCAATATGCTCACTTCAGTTCCTGAGTGCCATTCAGTTTGCCCCCCATCAACTCAAAAGTGGGGAGAAGAGAGGAAAGAAGGAGGCAGGATATTGCCCTTCCCAGGAGACTGAAGCACAAGCAAACTGCTGGGCCCTTTCCCGTTTGTGTGACCTTCCTCATAAACAACTTTGGCCATCCTCACCACCTTCTGGATTGCTTGTCCACATGTGTCTTGCTTTTCCCATCTGTGCAATGTTGGGGGATATGGGGGAATATCTCTGGATCTAAATATGGGGTAGCCCCATTGGCCCTCAATCCCAGCGTGCTCCCCAAAACTGTTATTAAAAATGATGTTTGCCTCTGAAATGTGGCAAGAAATTTCTACATGCACTATAATTCTTTGGTGGCTAAATATTCTGTATATGTTGGGATAGTGAGTATCCTAATACATCTTCAATATCCCAGCAATGGCCTGAATTATATTGTTTATGATATTAGAATCATAGAATCATAGAGTTGGAAGAGACCACAAGGGCCATCCATTCCAACCCCCTGCCATGCAGGAACTCTCAATCAAAGCATCCCTGACAGATGGCCATCCGGCCTCATCTTAAAGACCTCCAAGGAAGGAGACGCCACTGCATTCCGAGGAAGGAGTGTGTTCCACTGTCAAACAGCCCTTACTGTCAGGACGTTCCTCCTAATGTTCAGGTGGAATCTCTTTTCCTGGAGCTTGCATCCATTGTTCCGGATCCTGTTTTCTGGAGCAGCAGAAAACAAGGTTGCTCCCTCCTCAATATGACATCCCTTCAAGTATTTAAACAGGGCTATCCTATCACCTATTAACCTTGCCTTCTCCAGGCTAAACATGTCCATCTCCCTAAGTATATTATATTGAAAGCATTCGAGACAAACTAGATTTAAAGGCAGCAGGTTTTTGCTTGCTAATATAATTTAAAGTTTATTTCCTGCACTGAATTCTGAAGTGATGAAATAATATTTGGGAGGCACCATGCGATTTCCTCCCCTTTTCCTTAGTTACTCTCTGGATGAAGGCTGTTTTCTGTTGCAGGTGACCTTTGCGGATGTGGCAGTCTATTTCACTGAGGATGAATGGAATCTGTTGACAAAGAAGCAGAGACTTATGTACAATTGTGTAATGATGGAGAATTATGAGAATGTGGCTTCTGTGGGTAAGGAACCTGAATCCATTGTCCTGTCTATGAAGACTGAGGTCCCTTTTGTGCTAAATGATCATGGTGCTATGATTCCACTAGAATTATAGAATCATTTCCAAACACCATCCAGCCTCTGTTTAAAGACCTCCAAGAAAGAGGACTCCACGAAACTATGGGAGTTGCACCATCAAAGAGGTCTTACTGTCGCTCCTCAAAGGGCTTGATGGTTTCAAGATCCTTCACCCCGTTGGCTGCCTTCCTCTGGGCATGTTCCAACTTGACAAAATCCTTTTTAAATTGTGGGGCCCTGAATTGGACACAGGATTATTCTGACTAAAGCAGAATAGAGTAGCACTATTACATCCCTTGATCTAGAAACTTTACTTGTATTGATGCAACCTAGAATGACATTGGCTTTTTTAGCTGTATACTGTATTGGTTGTGAGTCATCTCCTGGTGCCACACAGCATTAAGCATCCTCTGCAGTTAGCTTGCATCATGCCATGTGCTCTGACTCAACACTCTATGGCAGTCTCACAGGAAATGATTCAATCAAAGGATTTTCACACATATTTATTGCAATATTTTTCAACTGCCTGATTATCTGCTTCTACTGATTTCCTCATGGCAGTTCCCCTACAATCTCTTCTTTGCTAGCTCCTATGAGTAAGGATACAATCGTTATATGGATTTCGGGGCATCCAGAACAGTGTCATGCTCAGGTCACTCACACCAACTTTATTAATTTAACCTGAAATAGGGAGGGGTGAACGTAGGGCTAAATCTTGGGGTAACACCTTCCTCTCTTAACACTGAGATTCAGTCTTGTCTGTCATTGTCCTTGTTTACAGAAGAATATGTCAGTCATGAGAGAGTCTACACAAGAAACAAGTCACATAAATGTCAGCATTGTGGGGAAAAAATTGCCTACAAGTCAGTCCTTGTCAAGCATCAGAGAGTCCACACAAGAAGGAAGCCATACAAATGCCAGCATTGTGGAAAATGTTTTTCTTTAAAGTCAGACCTAGTGAAACATCAGAGATCTCACACAGGAGCAAAGCCATACAAATGCCAGCATTGTGAGAAATGTTTTTCTTGGAAGTTAAGCCTAGTGACACATCAGAGAATCCACACAGGAGAGAAGCCATACAAATGCCAGCATT